>JASAMX010019429.1:0-2500 GCA_030248175.1 Microlaimidae sp. YZB2_3 | reverse complement strand
TATTTTAATATAAATATGATCCGTTATAACATGTCCGTTAGACTGTTGTGAAATATGCAAATCTTTTAATTGGAATCGTATATCGTATTGTGTTATGAATATTGTTGTATAGTATATTTTGATTCTATTTACATTATTTAGATTTTCGAGTTTTAATTTTCGATCTCTGTGGAAATTGCGCCAAATGTAAAACTGCTTCATACGTTTAACAAAAGTTCCAGTGATGATAAATTTTAAATCCAGTTGGATAAGCGGCCCGCTTTTTTTACGACTCTTTCAGCTAACTGCTGTTTTATGTTTTAAAGAGCAGTGCAATAGCTTTGTGTTGAAAATATTCGATTTGGTGCTTTTATTAAAGTTTTATTGTTAGAAGATACGTTAGATTGGTGTTTAAAGTTTTATTTACACCCGAAACTTTGTTATTATTTTTTGGATGGAAGCTACTGGTATTTTGTAAATAAAGATACACGCACAACACAAATTTTCGCAATACATTTATACCTGAAAACACACTTTTTAGAACTTAAATTAAAATTGATTTGCAACCCACTGTTTATGCAACACATATGAGTTTAAAATTCATAAAAATAAGTTTTATTTGTTTAAGACAAAATACCAGGAATCTTTGTTGAAATTGAGTTATAGTTAAGGTACAGTACAAAAGTACTTCGTGCTACGTACGAGAAAACAAAATATCTGTAATGTAATAAAATATCAACAAATTTAAATATTTAATGAACGACTGTTAACGTAATAAAAAAATACACACCTCATATGAGAAGGGGGACCTGATTTCCTTTGTGGGAGACCCGATTTCCTTTTTCGATTTTTTATTGCGGGGGACCCGATTCCCGTTTTTTTATGCGGGGGACCCGATTCCCGTTTACCCTTGACGCTAACCTGTGAAGCCTAAGCAATTTCCGTGAAACATTACCATGTTGGGTAGGAAGTTAGCCCCGGACTGAAGTTCAGTCCAAACAAAAATTACAAACGATAAAACCAAATTCTGGATACGTTTCTGTCCTGAATGGTGCGGGAGTGAGTTTAGATATTAGCAATAATTACGCCATAAAACATTAGCTAGACGGGTGTGAAAAATTACTGTTTATTTTGAACTGTTGGAACAGTTTATTTAAAAAGTTGGTTCTTTTTTCTACAGATTGCTGATTTGTCGCTGCGACCCGGTATCTGACTAATGCTGTGGGTTTAATAATTTAGCACTGAAACCTTTTTGCTACGGGTTGGAAAGTTAAGGTAGAGAACCGAATTTAAAAAGATTTTGGAAAGGTGAAAATTTACCCCTTATGGTTGGTCAGATAAGGGTTACCGCGACGACTACCTTGTGTAACTTAGCCTTGTGGCGGCGTTAAGTTGATTTGAGAGGATTACTGATCCAAAATCACCGAGTTTTGGATCTTCAAAAAGTTACACAAGGAAGTCGTTCCATGTGGGTGTTTAATTTCACAAACGAGAGATTGTTGCGATCTGAATCGTCAACTTGTAGTTAGTATTCCCCTTTTAAAACATAAAAACATCTGGTGAAATTTGTGGTAAGTTTGGAGGTTTTGGCTAGCTTGGGGAAAAATCGTGTTTGGGTTGTGAAGCACAGGATATTATGTGTTACAATGTTTATTCCTCGTGTTAATAACGGTCTTGTAATTTGTGTACAAGATGCTGCGCAGAAGGGCGGTTTACGCCTGATTGATTTGTTTACACATTTACATAAAGTGATTTATTGGTAGAAAAATTACTATGGTAACAGACCACGTTGCGATGCGCACAATAGATTAGTTTCATGCAAAAAAAATGTTGTTACCGATTATTGGATTGGAAATTTAAAGGCTAACGGCCTTGCAGTTTTTTGAACACGAAAACCGGGTGCAATTGCACCAACTTGATTTTACTCAAAGGAGGTCTTAGTGATATGAAATAAAATAGAAACACGTTTGTTTAATTTATAAGAAAATTTGGGTTATTTACACAGAACGTTATTAACAAAAGAATTTATATGTGAAAGTAAATTTTGACATTTCCCTTTGCGAGAGTAACTCAACCTAGCTACCTACGGTAAAAACTTAGCTGATTTAAGTTAAGTTACTAAAGTTGCTCTACGTGCAATTTCCCTTAAGGGTTACCTGCACTGGCTACGGATGAATCGGAGCCATTCCGCCATGGAATAATTTAAATCCTCATAGCCGAAATTTATCCTAACTCAAGGAAGTGGGTTGTTCAGCCACCAACTCAGTTCCACTCAACACACAAATTGCCTACCTAGATTGGCCGAAACCAATCGCAGCTGTCGGCATCTCAATCAACGTAAAATGTAGGCTCAATTATAAAAACACTAAAGGCCAGTTCACACCGACGGATAGCAGATAGCGGATAGCAGATAGCGGATAGCAGATAGCAGATAGCGGATAGTGTGTTCACACCGGAATTACCTCGGATAGCGGATAGCGGTAAAACGGGAATCGGGTCCCTACATAAAAAAACGGAATTC
>JASAMX010019427.1:0-20018 GCA_030248175.1 Microlaimidae sp. YZB2_3 | reverse complement strand
ATTTAACTATGGCCCGACCCGGCAAGGTCCGGCCAGGGTTTTCCCTACCTTTTCACTCCCTTATACTAGACTAGAAAAATACACTTGGAAGACACCTGGCATAACCGGAGGCCCGATTGCAACTATTTTGAAAATAATGTGTACAATAAAAAGTCTGCTTAAATTTTGTACATATACGTAGTTACTACGGCAAAATGAGCCACAATTTGTATAAAATATAAGCGACTGTGACTCATTTTAAATTTAAAACAAAAGCATATTAATTACAGAATGAGTCACAGTCACGTGTATTTTATAATGGCTTTGGCTCATTTTGCCGTAGTAACGACGACAAATCCTTCACACTATCACCAATGTTCCTTTCGGTTCAGTTTTTGCACTTATAAAATTTACACAATTATACCTCAAATTTATTAGTAAGAATAAAATATCATTTATTTATCGACCCTCTTCTTTTCCAATAAGCCCAATTCAAAGTCGTGGAAATTTTCGTTTAATGCCAAATCAATTTTATTCGATTGAAAAACACTTATCTTATAAGTTAAAAAGAATGCATACATTGTTACTAGTATTTTTGGTACATAATTCAGAAAAAGAAGTTAATACTATTTTAAAAGTACATATTAGGCAAGACTTTTTCAGGAAAAATTGGTCAAAATTATAAAAAAAATAGGTTAAGTTTAAGGCTTAAGCTTAGGATTGTTTAGTTTTCACTTTTTATTTTTACTTGCGGTTTAAATGTATTAAAAAAAGTATTTTAATTTGAAATACTATTACAGTTTTTTAAGATTTAATCTTCAAAATAAGGATGTCGTGTCAAATAAATAATTTTAACCTTTTTTATTTTTTTAATTAAACTTATGTAAAAATTTTAGAGACAATGGCTTATTTTATGTGTTAACAGAGTTTTTATCGTGATTTTTTGACCCAAGAGTATTTTGATTCGGAATGGATCAAAATATTGTTGGGTATACGCTTATTTTAAAATCAGTTTTTGAAATACGAGTTATAAAATTAGCAATTGTACACCCTGCTTGAAAACCCGAAATATGATATTTTTTACTTAAGACTATGGTATTTGGTGTTATTTGTTTCAGTTAGGAGTGTTTAGTTTTTCATATAAAACTGGATAAAATACAATACACATAAATTTATATCACTTGTTTCATAGAAACTGTAAAAAAACACAAATAGCGCCATTTTGTTTGATCGCTGTATAGTGTATACGATACCGTCGTGTAATGCAAATTCCAATTCACAGTGTTTGGAATACCGTAATTAATTGTCGAACCATATACGGATGTAATCAATGCCAAGTAGGAATTTCGTATGTAAAATACTGTAACCGTTTTGAGTTAAAATCCCGTGTTGAGACTGTGGACCATTTTGTTGCCAATCATTCAAAGACAGTTCGAAGTTTAAGATAAATTGGCGCGGACAAATTTGGAAGAGATAAAACATGATTAGTTAACGCCATAACGAAGCAGTACACAAGCAAATCACAAGACGCGGGGTTTTAACCATACGAATTGTAAACTGTAATCGTTGTATAATAACTGTTCGTTGAGAGCAACCGTATGTGAATTTTATTTTTGATAGCTCCATACCAAAAATATTAAGTTTCAGAGTCATAATCTCGTCCCTAAATAAACAAAAAAAAATATTCTAAATATTTTTATGTGTAGAGTATTATTCGGATTTTTTTAAATTTCGCTACCATAACCAAGTAAATTAGAATCGTCACAAAATACTTAAAATCTTAAAATAGTAACTGGGTTCCAGGAAATTTCGTTTATTAGGGTAACTGACTTAATTTCGGCCACCTTTTTTATTTTTTTGTATAAGTTTTTTCTGGTTTTTCCAATCGACCCAAAATTTGGTCTAAAAATCAAACGATAGCTATTTTTGTTATTCCAGTGCAAAATTTTAAAATTTCTGTTGAAATTTCTGTTTCTGTTAAAAAGATCAATGGAGGTTTAAAGTTCTTTTTTTTAGTGGCCGAAATTAAGGCGCGAGCTATTAACTTCGGCCGCCTAGAAAAAACTGGCTATAACTATTGCCAAACTGAACAATAAAAATATTTAAAGGTTGCAAATTTATTGTTCATGGTACATATAACTTAATTTTTCTATTTGCAAACTTTAATAGTTATTAGCAAGATTTTAAAAAAATTATGTCAAAACTTAAAAAAAAGAATTCGCAACATAAATCTATTGTTTTTACGAGTGAAGAAGAAACCGATAATGCGTTGCATTTTCTCGATATTTTAGTGTCTAAGTTTAACAAAGGTTTTTGTACATCTGTATATAGAAAACCCAGTTTTAGCGGTGTGTATTCGGATTTTAACAGTTTTATTCCTGATTTTTTTAAATGGTCTTGTTTTTACTCTCCTTTATAGGTCGTTTCGTTTGTGTAGTTGTTTTAAGACTTTTTATTGTAATTTACGCATTCTTAAATCATTTTTACTTAAAAATTCTTATCCTGTTAGTTTTATAGATTTGTGTGTTAAGCAATTTTTGGACAATGTCCAACGCGCCGTAAACAAACCGTGTACAGTTGAGAAATTATCCTGTTGTATTGTTTTACCTTATACCCGTTTATTTCTATCCGCGTAAGTAGTAGGCTCCGTAAACTTTTTAGCCGTTTTTTACCGCAAGTTAGTCTTAGAATTGTTTTTAAAAACACACGGCGAGCGTCAAGTTTTTTCTTGTTTAAAGACAAAATTCCGTTTGAACTGAGATCCAATATAGTTTATAAATATCAGTGTAGTGGCTGCAACGCCTCTTATATAGGAGAGTCAATTCGTCATTTAGGTACCCGGATCTTTGAACATATAGGAATTTCGTCTTTGACAAATCGTCCTGTTTTAGCTAAGTAATCCGCTATTTTTGATCATATTTTATCGTGTAAGGACTGTTCTGTTAAGCCTAGTTTTAAGGATTTTAGCGTTTTAGCTTCTGATACTAATGCATTCTGTCTTAAAATTAAGGAAAGTCTTTATTTTAAGAAACATAAACCTGTTTTAAATAAGAATATTGCTAGTATTGAGTTGTTTTGTTTTTAATGGTTTTATATATTTTTGTAATTTCAAATTTTTTTTGCTCTGAGTTTTATTATTATAGTAATCTACCCATATTATATCTGACATTTACTTATGTAATTTCGTAATAATTTATTTTAGATGTAATAACTGATGATGGATTACGTAAAATCCGAAACGTCTTATGTATACAATAAATGTTTTATCTCTTGTTTTCCTTGCAATTATTAGATTAAGAAAAGAAGTTATAATAACCTGTATTTTTTGTTGAATTTTTATTTTTGGCTTAAAAAACGCCAAAAAAATGTCAAACGAGCAAAAAAAGCTTTATAAACACGGTAGTACGATGATATTTAAAAACAGTATAAAACTGCAGGTTCTTTCACCTAAATTTTAAGGTGGCCGAAATTAACGGAATCTTAAAACGCGCAGTTGAACGCGTTGCAAAGTGATTTTAAAGAAAATATGAAAACATGAAAATAACAACTTTGAGCCTTAAATAGAAGATATTTTAAGATAATATTGTGCTTCGTTCTAAATTTGATGCAATTTAAACACACATCAAAAATTAAGAAAATCACAAAAAATTCACTTTTTGTATGAAAATGTTGATAATGCAGAATAACAAAAATAAAAAATTTTTGCAAAAACACTTTATTCAACATTAATCCAGTTCCTTTTGAGCTAGTTCTTTTGTGTTCTAAAAAAAGCCAATTTTTTAACATCCTAAATTGGTGGCCTGGCCGAAATCGAGTCAGATACCCTACAATACGTCTTTCAACGTCTCCTTTTCTACTTCTTCTACTTTCAACAACTCGTCTTCGGAAAATTCGTCTTTTGGAGCGATTTTGTAAACGCACTTTTCAAAAGACAAGTTTCTCGTATTTTTTGACTAAAACAATGTATTGAAAACCTTTTCCTAAGCCCTTTTCCTTATCCCTAAGCCTAAGTAAAAGCCAAAAATCAAGCAAAATTTTTATTATGATAAAGTTTTATTAAATGATTTATTCAAAAAACTGCGAACCTAAGCCTAAAAAAACCTAAAAATCAAGAAAACTTGTATGTAATAAGGCTTTTTGAACTGAAGAGTAAAAACTTTATTTTTTTTTCTAAGCCTAAGCGAAACCCAAAAATCAAAGAAAATTTTATCATTGGGGTGGAAACTAGCATTTTTTGAAAGTACGTTTACAAAATCGCATCCAAAAAACGAGTTTTCCGAAGACGAGATGTTTAAAAGACGAGTTTTCCGAAGACGAGATGTATAGAAGACGAAATATCCGGACACCCTTAATTGTGATCCTTTTTATCTATTAACAGAAAAATACTATACAATTTTTGAGTCAGTCATGTTGATTTTTTGCTGATTGCGACTCTTTATGTCTTAATAAAGACAAAATGTAATTTGCGATGCAAGAATTAACTTTGCGTCAGTGGCTATTTAGCGTATAGAACGCCTATACATTATTTTTACAGTTACTTTATTCTATACCTATATTGTCGAAGTTCACAATGTGCAAAAATTATCATATAAACTGTATAATACATTAAATAAAATGTCTTAATTAAAAACAATTATTTTCATGCAGCGTTTATAATGTCAAATTAAGCTACAGTGTATTTTGTTCATATTTATTTATAACTTGGTGGATTTTCGGCTGTTAATAAGGCTATATGCAAATTAAACGGAATAAATTTTTTATTGATAAAACAGCGACGTTTTTACACTGGATAAACCAGGTCTTCGTCAGGTAATTTAACTATGGAGAATCACGACGGTTAATTCAATGTACACAAAGGTCTCGAGAAGAATTGAAAATAATTTTTTTAAGACCGGAAAAAATGAAGAAGAAACAAAATAAGTACAACCAGCTATCTTTTTTAAAATTGTTTTATGTTTATGTTATTTTCATGTTTTATGATTGTATTTTTTTTGTTAACCAACGTCATATACAAATTGTTTTGAAATCTGCTCGACACCTTTGTGTGCATGGAATTATCTGTCGTGATTCTTCATAAATTACCTGACAAACACCTGTTTTATTCAGGGTCGAAAGTCGCCGTTTTATCAATAAAGGACTTATTCCGTTTAATTTGCATATAGTGGTATAAATATGCTAAAAGGCTTAGCATGGAAATATGCAAATATTTGCATATTTGCATATTTCGCGTGATAAACTGGAAATTTTATTGGAAAAAAACGACTTAATTTCGCCTCATTATTCGCTAAACTGAAAATTTCGAACAATCACTTCGGTTCAAATAAAACGTAGTTTTTTGTGTTATAAATTAATTAAATTTTTAATTCAAAACGTCACAACTGACATTTATATATACTTGTGTAAATGTAAGCAGTTTAATACTCTAATATTAAGAGAACGAATATTACTTGAGCAATTTTGGCATCGAGCATTTGAAAGAAATCTTGTTGGCTATCCGTCAACTTTGTTCTGCAAATACAAACAATATAAATTAAATAAATTGAATTAAATTAAATTAATTTATAAATTAATAGGTGGATCTAAAATACACTGATTCTCATAGTATTATATTCAATTAGCATATTCGCATACATCTATATTCATAGTTCCATGTAAACTGATTATATCAGGAAAATAGTAAAAAGCACAAAGGTGCGGAGTCAAACTTTTTGTCTTCGATTTTAATAGTTTTTTTGAAAACATTACTTCTGCCCCAAATAGCCCACAAAAATTTTTTCAAAAAAAATATCTCCAGTGGTTCAGGAGTTATGACCCCCCAGAAATGGCGTTTTTCGACAATTCTGTACGTGACAGATTGCTCAATGGGCATAACGATTTACGTTACAAATTATGTACTTAAAGAAAGCGGCTACTTTCTACTTTAATTTGATACCTTGATCATTAAGATTGGTGCAATATTTGTCGAAATATTGCGTTTTTTGTACAAAAAACCCCGCAACTTTTTCGTTAAAAACATAAAACGACGGCAGTGATTTTGTTAAGTTTGCACAACCTTTCTTTCTCTCATTTCTTGTTTTTAGCGAAAAAATCGAGGGTTTTTCGTACAAAAAAAATAATATCTCGACAAATACTGCACTCATCGTATTGATCAAGGTATCTAATTAAAGTAGAAAGTAGCCGCTTTGAGTATATAATTTGTAACGTAAATCGTTATACCCATTGAGTAATTTGTCACGTACAGAATTGTCGAAAAACGCCATTGCGTCATTTTTGGGGGGTCATAACTCTTGAATCACTGGAGATAATTGTCGAAATACGCCATTTTTGGGGGGTCATAACTCTTGAACCACTAGAGATATTTTATTGAAAAAATTTTTGTGGGCTATTGGGGGCAGGGGTAAGGTTTTCTCAAAAAATTATAAAAAATCAAAAACAAAAAGTTTGACTCCGCACCGCCCCTTTAACAGGTGGAGCTAAGATAGACTGATTCCCATGGTAAACTATTAGCATAGTGATATCCGTATTCGTTGTCGCATGATCCCACTATCGCAATATATCAGAAAAATAATAGTTTTTTAAGGAATTTTATCGTAATCTCATTATTAAAAAAAAGATGGAAGACAAGAAGCTGTTGAAAAATTTACATATATAAGTGGGAGTAAAAGTCGCTAAAAAATTTTTTCCCACGATGCTTTTATTAAAATTTGTTTTTCACTTATTTCCATAAAAAAATACTAAATGTCTCTGAATATTCTAGTAGATAAGCTTATTTAAGTATAACAATAACAATAAAGACACGAAAAATATTTGTAAGCGTTTTTTTCGTAATTTATTTTATCTCTAGAAAAAAGTGTCTTGCTTTCTAGGAAAAAGCTTTAAAGAACAAGATCAAAGGGTTTTCTAATAATTAGTTAAATTTTTAATAGTTAATTAGAAGAAGAAAGTGAAAAACCTACGTGGCAGTAGTTCAGAATTTCGTCTTCGCTCTGAATGTTCTGCCAATAGTGTGTTTAAATTTTTAAAATAATTAGAAGAAGAACGTGAAAAACCTATCTGGCAGTCGTTCTGAATTTCGTCCTCTTTGCCCCGAGTTTCTCGCTCGAAAGTGAAGAAGAATTCCCGCCGCCGAGACGATCGTGTATGTTCTGATGGAGTTTAGAATTAAATTTTAAAAATAACGAGAAGAAGAACGTGAATTTTTAAAATAATTAGAAGAAGACCGTGGAAAACCTACGTGGCAGTCACTCCGAATTTTGTCCATGCTCCGAGGGTCTCGCTATATCGTGAAAAAAATATCCACCGAAACGCTTTTGCATGTTGCGCCATTATTCTGGTTAAATTTTAAAAATAATTAGAAAAAGAAGGTGGTAAAATTGTGTGGTAGTCGTTTCAAAATTTGTATTCGCCCTGAGGGTTTCTCTCGAAAGTGAAGAAAAATTCCCATCACTGAGATGCTCCTGAATGTTCCGATGGAGTTTAGAATTAAATTTTAGAAAAAATTAAAAGAAGAGCGTGAATTTTTAAAATAACTAGAAGAAAAAGGTGGTAAACTTACGTGGCAGTCGTTCCGAATTTCGTCTTCGCCCCGAGGGTTTCGCTCGGAAGTGAAGAAGAATTTCCACAACCCAGGCGCTCCTGGATGTTCCGATGGAGTTTAGAATAAAATTTTAAAAATAACGAGAAGAAGAACGTGAATTTTTAAAATAACTAGAAGAAGAAGGTGGTAAACTTACGCGGCAGTCGTTCCGAATTTCGCCTTCGTCCCGAGGTTTTCGCTCGGAAGTAAAGAAGAATTCCCGCCGCCGAGACGCTCGTGTATGTTCTGATGGAGTTTAGAATTAAATTTTAGAAAAAATTAAAAGAAGAACGTGAATTTTTAAAATAACTAGAAGAAGAAGGTGGTAAACTTACGCGGCAGTCGTTCCGAATTTCGCCTTCGTCCCGAGGTTTTCGCTCGGAAGTGAAGAAGAATTCCCACAGCCCAGGCGCTCCTGGATGTTCCGATGGAGTTTAGAATTAAATTTTAGAAAAAATTAAAAGAAGAACGTGAATTTTTAAAATAACTAGAAGAAGAAGGTGGTAAACTTACGTGGCAGTCGTTCCGAATTTCGTCTTCGCCCCGAGGTTTTCACTCGGAAGTGAAGAAGAATTCCCACAGCCCAGGCGCTCCTGGATGTTCCGATGGAGTTTAGAATTAAATTTTAGAAAAAATTAAAAGAAGAACGTGAATTTTTAAAATAACTAGAAGAAGAAGGTGGTAAACTTACGCGGCAGTCGTTCCGAATTTCGCCTTCGTCCCGAGGTTTTCGCTCGGAAGTGAAGAAGAATTCCCACAGCCCAGGCGCTCCTGGATGTTCCGATGGAGTTTATCGGGGAAAGGCGGCTTCGGGAGGCCCAATTCCACAGCCTTCCCGCCTTCTTGTTCCTCCGCAACCTCCGACAATGTAGGCTGGGAGGCGGTGGAGGCGCCGGAAAGGCAGGGGTCGCTGTCCTCCCGTTTGCCTCCGAAAGTCTCTCCGTTCGCCACTGGGGGTACCGACTTGGAAATTTCTATAAAAATACTTATAAATTATTTGTACCTGCCGCCGGAACTAAAATAATAAACATAAAGTATAGCACATGTTAACATTGCTGGCTCTGCAAAAAATACTGAAATTGATGCAATTTTTTTACTATAAAAGTAGGCGAGATACAAAGAGACACTTAAAATTACAGAAACCTTTTTAAATAAAACAATTTTTAAAACAAAAAGCATATAAAAGGAGGAGGATTTTGAAAAGTCGTCTGTTGTCGTCGACTGCTTTCGGATTGGGAAGAAGGAATCTGAAAGACCATTTATTGTTATAAAATAAACGTCACTGTGACTCATTCCGTAGTTAATAAGGTGCTGTTAGAAATTTAAAATGAGTCACAGTCGCATATATTTTATACAAATTGTGGCTCATTTTGCCGTAGTAATAACGATATAATAAATTAAATAATAAAGCATTAATTTATTAATAAAACATACATTAGACTAATTAGACTCCTGCATTTTATTTTTAAAAAAATGATATGCAGCCTTCATCAATGCAATTATTGTATTGTACTGACTTCTGTAGCCATTTTTTTATCTTACCAAATAAATGTTCGTTACACGTTTTAAAACAGACAATATCTAATAAAAACCAATATACACAATTAGTGATTAGTGTGATGTTATTGTTAAAATGCCAGTGATTTGAACTTTCGTCTTTAAAAAAATTTGCACCAATAACGACATTTTCCGCGCAATCAGCAATGTTGGTATGTGATATACCTCACGTATATTATAAGTTTCAGTTCAAGTTGTTAGAAAGAATGCCAAATACTTTTTTAGTATTTTGACTTAAAAATGGCTTGTAATTTCCAGCCTCGGTAATTTTTTTTGCTGACGTACTAAGTCACACCATCACCCGTTGACTTTACAGTAGTATAACACAAAGTTATAATGCGTTGTATTTCCGAAGCATTGTCACAGCGACAGTTTTTACACGTATAAAAATAAAAAATCCGATAAAAATTGGTACTGAACCACAGGTGCAGTTCTACCGTGCTAATCCATAAAACTCTCCATTTTGAACTGGGTCCGTTTTTTACACAAACCGGTCTGCGTAAAAAACGGTCGTAGTCTGTTTTGATTATTGGAAACGTGGACTGGGTCCGCTTTTATCATCGGAAAGGTTCGTTTTAATCATTGGAAAAGTGAACTGGGTCCGTTTTTGTCATCGGAAAGGCAGAGTTGTTCTAGTAAGCAAATTTACAACTAGTAAGTTAACTATAGGCAAAAAAAATCTAGCTGACCGCGAGATTTGCAGTATTGAATCGGCTATTTAACAACAAAAACATTAAAAATTTTTCACTAAAGCGGATTAATAACAAACATTAAACACGGTATTTTAATAATTATTTATTAAATTACCTAATTTGAAACCTAAATGCAAATTTTGATGCAAAGGGATAAAGTTGGTTAATTTTTGTATTTTTTGTGAAAAGGTGGAATTAAAAAAAAATTGCGTTCTTATTGGTTTTAAAAAAAAGTTATTACCGCACAAATTTAATTGGTCCCTTTATGTCTGCATTCTGATTTTCAGCGTCAGCCAGATATAATTCAATCATAATAAGTTAATGGTCCAAAAGTTTTAACTAATAAATTAACTAGTAAGTTAATGTGTAAAAAATAATCTAGTAAGTTAACTAGTAAGTTTTTGGTCCAAAATTTTAACTAGTAAGTTAACTAGTAAGTTAATTTTCTAAAATTTTAAACTAGTAAGTTAACTAAAGATAAATTCCATGGGGATTAAAAAATTGTGGGGTAAATTTTTGATGAGTAGAAAAATATCCTGCATAAAACATACTAGTAAGTTAATTTTCTAACCGCAAAATTTTTTTTAAATTTTTCTCGCTCAGGGATTTTTTTTTTTCCCTCCCGGGTCGGCGGTTCGCCCTTAATTTCACCTGGAAGTTTAACTAGTAAGTTAACTAATAAGTTAATTTCCTGAAATTTTAAACAAGTAACTTAATTTTTCAAAATTCTAATAGATATTTTGGCTTTAATTCAAACTAATACACTAGTTATTTAACTAAATTTCACAAAAAAGGGTAATTAAAAAACATATTAATTAAATATTATACCGAAACCCCAATAAAATAATTGATTTAATTGAGAACTATACAAATAATGTAATCAACTTGGCTCCGGGCATTGGAAAAAAGATATATAGACAAGTAGGAAATAATAGGATTTAAAAAACCTACTCATATCAATTTTTGACAACCGCTAAATCTTAATTTTTTTTAACAATTTAAACATTGCAGATTTTTTAGTAGCCATAAGAAAATTGACGCTTTTGGGATTGTCAAAAATTTATATTAGAACAGGATAAATTTTATTACATATGTTTATTTACATATTATGTCCAAATTAAGCACATACAAGCGTAAGTTAGAATAAAAGTTAGAACCTTGAATAAAAACTAACTGATCTTAATTGCCAAAGGTTTTTGTTGTAATTTTGAATAATTTTTTAATTATCATATTAATAGTAAAAAGAAAATCAAAAACATAGATTTTGGTATGCAAAAAAAGCCGCGCCCAATTTCTTGCCCAACAAATTTGAATATTTTGCAAAATAATAAGGAGGACTTTAATTTTAGTTCAATTTACTACTTCTAACAATGGGAATGAATAAAAAAAGCCTAAAAATACATACTATTGACGTATTTTACATGTTTTTAATTGTTTGGTTTTATAAATTATTATTTGGCTTTGCTAACAATAAAATTTGTTCTCCATGGTTTTTTTTACTAAAGGTAAACCCAACGTGGCTGCAACAGTTGTTGGTTGGACTGAAAAATGACCCCCATTAAGTAACCACTGAAATCACGAGAATCTGACGTCACTCGTATCAGTCAATCAGAATTCAGAAAATGAAAGATTTGAAATAGAAATCAATTTCAGATGGTAGTTTAGGAGTAATTCTTAATTTGTTACATAAAAAAAGGAAAATAGTTGTTTAATGAACACGCGAACACACTGTTGCAGCTACGTTTGGTCTGCCTTTAGTTCAATAACTTGTTATTAAACTAGTAAAAAAGCGGTGAGATGTTAAGTTGGTTAAGAAAGGTGTAAGTTTTTTGAGAGGTGAGAGGTGCTTTCTTATTGGCAACTCAAAGCTAGCTGACTTCAATTTTGAATTGAATTGTCTATTTAACAGCAATTTAAAATTTTCAAGTAAAAAACTGTTTAATATTAAAGATGAAATTATTTTGTTTATCAAATTACTAAATTTGGAACAAAATTCCTTTTTTTATAGGTTAAAGTTAACTAAAATTAGTATATTTCGTGAAAAAACGCGAAATAAAAAACTCTGTGTTCAAATTAGTTTTTTTTTAAACTTCATAAGTGCACAATCGTAATTGGTCTTATACTTACAAATTTACGAGGTCAGCCAGATATAAGTCAACAATAGTCAGCCCTATTAAGAAAGCAGGTCCTGTTTAAAAAAGATTTTAATATCAAGATCAATTGCCTCAATTGTGGGCAGGTTTACCTACGCATTCCAGGTAAACTTTTTTCGTTGCTATTTTTAGCGGTCTTTCTTTAATAGCTGAAATACAGTAAAATATAGATTTAATTTTGCTTAACAGTATAGCAGCTTATTTGTAACATTTGCCAATATAGTGCGCTCTTATTGTTTAATTAAAGATAGGATATTGTATTTTTGTGCATATTTCTTGAGTTTAGTGAAAGAAATTACTTCTTTTAAAAATACAGTAATTTTCCCTGAATTTCTGCAGTTCCCTGTAAAATATGGTAAAATCATACCATATGGCAAATTGCTTATTTCTAAATATTATAAAGATTTTATAAAGATTATGGAGAATCACCTCAGTTAATTCAATGTACATAAAGGTCTTAAAAAGATTTAAACATAATTTGTATATGACTATGGTTAATAAAAAACAAGATCATAATAAACGAATATAACAATTAAACAGAAACATTAAAAAACAGCTGGTTGTTAATACTTATTTTATTTTCATTTTTTTCGGTCTTATACAAATTATTTTCAATTTCTCTAGGGACCTTTGTGTACATTAAATTAACCGTCGTGACTCTCTATAAACTTTTAGCCAGCTGCGGTAGAAATCAGAAAAATAATGACAGAATAAATTTTATTTTTATCAAAAAATGTTTTAACTAGTTGAAATAACTAGTGTTCTCCAGCTAACTAGTTAGGTAACTAGTAAGTTAATTGCTGAAAATTTTAAACTAGTAAGTTATGTAGTAAGTTAATTGGTGAAAAATGTAAACTAGAAAGTTAACTAGTAAGTTTATTGCTCAAAATTTTAAACTAGTAAGTTATGTAGTAAGTTAATTGGTGAAAAATGTAAACTAGAAAGTTAACTAGTAAGTTTATTGCTCAAAATTATCAACTAGTAAGTTAACTAATAAATTAACTAGCCCGAAAATGCACTAGTTAACTAGTTAAATAATAACTAGTAAGTTAACTAGCACAACTCTACGGAAAGGTCCGTTTTTGTCATCGGAAAAGCGGACTGGGTCCGTTTTTTTTGGACTCAGTCCACTTTTCGATGATCAAAACGGACCCAATCCACTTTTCCGATGATCAAAACGGACCCAATCCACTTTTCCGATGATCAAAACGGACTCAGTCCGAAGTGAACCGGGTCTAAAAGTTTTATGAATAGCACGAATAGTTTTTTTTAAAATCATTTCCCACCGGCAGCAAAAATGATTGTTTTAATAGGGCGTTTTTTCACTAATTAAATTTTACTAATTAAAGCATTTTACACGTGGTTTTTTGCATAAATTATAAAACAAAGTGAAAGCTTAGACTTAGGCTCATATACCAGATATTCTAGATTTATTAGTTTCTGTATGTTTTCTGTTTTTTAACGAAATAAATAAACATAAAAAAGATAATTTTATATTTTTATGTAGGCTATAAGGTTAGAATTATTTAGAGTTAAAGGTTTGAGATTTAATCGTTCAAAACAAGTTTTAAAAGTTTTGTATTGTAGTTTTGTTTTATTATATTGTTATATCATATCATATTTTGAAATTATTGTATTGTCGCATGGCGATTAAAGACAGAAATAATTTGAAATTATTTATTCTACGTTTCAACCTGATAAAACACAGACCTTCGTCAGGAAATTTTAACGTCAGTGGGTAAAAACGTTTTAAAAAGTGAAAGTAAAAGTGTTTTTACCCACTGCCGTTAAATTTTCCTGACGAAGGCCTGTGTGTCTTAAGGTTAAAACGTAGAATAAATAATTTCAAATTATTTCTGTCTTTATTCGCCATGGAGCAATACAATAATTTTAATAATATTCAACAACAGGACAGCCCTAAAGGACTCCGTATTTATATCATTATTTTGCTTCCGTATTTTAAATTGCTTGTTAGACTTCAGTATAAAACTTATTATAAATGAGTAAGTAAGAAATCATTCCTTTAAAAATTTGTTTTCTCAGCAATCTTTCCGGTGGAAACAATTACTAAATAAATTCAATTAGATTTTAATTTAACAAATTCAAGCAAAAACATCGTTATTCTCTCACAAAGAGTCACAATCAGTATAAAATCAACGTGACTGTGACTTATGTACTTTGTAAACAGTATACTTTGTGTATACTGTTTGTGTGTTAAGATAATAAAAAGAGTCACAGTTGCGAGCATTTTATAAGGACTGTTTGTGTCTTAAGATAATAAAAAAAGTCACATTTGCGAGTATTTTACGAGGAGTACTCATTTTTTACTCATTATTTTACTCATTGTATCATAGTAACGACTAAAAGCCAACCTTCGTTAGAAGTAAGCTTGCTGGTGACCGATTCGTCCGGGGATTTCTTCCGCTTTTTCCGCTTGCTTTTTCCGGGGTTATTTCCATTACCGTCAGCGGAGGAGAAAGTCTGGTCGCCGCGCTGAGCGGATCGGATAGACTTTTTTCCATTTGAAAACTCAGTTTTGCCGTGTTCTACTTCTTCTTCGTCACAGGAATCTGAAGTGTTAGTAATCCGGGGGTATTTTCAGATTGAATTCAGCTTTTGGTTGGGGATTTTCGCCCAGCACCTCGAAAAATGGTACCCGACGGATCCTTGATTCAAGAGTCAGCTTAAAAGACAATTGCTCAAGAATCCGGGGATCTTACAAAGCTTTTACTCCTTAGATTGGTTGGAGTAAAAATGCGTTCGCAATTGGTTTTTTTTTGTAACCCCACTTGGGGTTCACTACTGTTTTGAAATGAACTATAGTTTTAGCGTTAGTGGGTTTTGGTTTTTTGAAACAGGAAGATTGTTGTTGTTAGTTTTCTCCGGCTCCTGTTGGTTTTGGTTTTGGTTTTGGGGGGATTATTATTGGTTTTTGGTTTTTGAAAATTTAAAATTCCATTACAGTGTTAGTTTTTTTTTAATTTTGGGTATTAATTGGTGATATTTTTTGGTTCCATAGATTTTTTATGTGTTTGCGAACTTTTGGATAAAATAAACCAGAAATGTTTTTTGAATTTTTTAAAAAATTTTTATGTTAATATGTTTAATTCAAATAAAATTAATATTTATTAATTTCGTAAAAGAACACCGAACCTGGAATTTTGTTTTTTCTAAGTTGGCCCATAGCATTTATTCAAACTTCCCTCGATCAGTTGTTTAATCCTATGCAAGACGTATACATATCGTCGCTACTACGGCGAAATGAGCCACAATTCGTATAAAATATGTGTGCCTGTGACTCATTTAAAATATCAAATAGGACCCTATTAACTACAGAATGAGTCACAGCCACGTGTATTTTATAATGACAGTGGTTCATTTTGCCGTAGTAAAGACGATCTCTTCTACCAGCCGCTCATTTTTTTTAAAACTTAAGTTTAAACACAGCTATATCACCATGTGGTGTAAATTACAAGAACTTTTCGCAGCTTTCTAATTGTCAATTTGCTCAGAAACATTTTAAAGATTTTGTGAAATACCAAAGAAGTGCCAATAAATCAAAATAACCTTTTCAGATTAAAAAAAAACAAAGCAGCCTCTGTTTTTTAACAACAGAAATGGTTCATGTAATTTTACAGTTGCGAAAAATGGTATTGTAATAATTTAGCATGATTATGTTAAAGTTGCAAAAATGCTTTTCGACACACTTTTTAGATGGAAAAGTTTAAAGTTGGGCTGCCATCGGTGAACAGGCTTTAGATACGCTAAGCAGTGTTGCGTGGTAGTTTCGATAATGGTAAAAGTAAAAAGATGTATAAAGCAAAGTTTTATGATAGACAAAGTGCGAAACAATTTTTAGTTTTTTTTAAATAAAAATGGGCGATACAGGCAGGAGTCGAATCTTTAGGCCCAGTTCACACCAGAATGGCGAGTGACAAATGACAACGTGTTTACACCGCAGCGATAACTGGCGATGTAAGGTCCGGTTCACACCGGAGTGGCAGCTGATAGCTGATAGTGAACGCCAGCGTTTACATAATTACACTCTCATTGTTGCTGCTGTGTAAACTGAGTGCGCTGTGCGTCACCTATCAGCTGCCACTCCAGTGTGAACTGGCCCTAAGGGTGTAAACGCGAGCGGAAAGCGTTGTCACTTGTCACTTATCACTCCGGTTGGAATCAGCGATTAGTTTTAATGCGCAGTATCCCACCGACTGGCGTACTCGACTAACACTATCTTCGGCGACTTTTTACATATTAACTCCCGTTTGTTGGGCGCACTACTTTTAAAACATCAACATGGCGGGAGTTGGGCGCTTAAAAGACCCTGAGCAGTGGATTCCTGACACTTCGCACCTGGATATCGAGAGAGTGAGCATCCCATTAGCGCATTTCCGATCAATTAACCGAAAACAAATCGCGGGCTAGTGGAACCCGGGGGAAAACCCGCGATAATATTTCCAGAAATAGTGTTGTTGTTTTCCGAAATTTCCAGAAGAAAGTTCCAGAAATTTTCAGAAACAGAAGAAGTTTTCAGCGTTCGAAAATGGCGAGCGGTGAGTGTTTCGGCCGCGGTCCGTCCATAAATACGCCGATTTCTTATCGGATTTTCCAGCTTTTCTCGGAATATTTTCGGATTTTTCTCGGATTTTTTTAAAATTTTCTTCGGATTTTTTTCAGAATTTTCTCCGCAGAATTTTCACGGGTAATTAATTCGAATGAATTTCTCCCGCTTTTCCGACGTCGTCGGTTTTTTTCTTCTGTCGCAAATAGTTTACTTTAAAGCCGAGATTCTCGTCTAAACACAAACGTTTGTTTTTAGTGGATTTTTTTTCAGTACAAATATCGTTCGCGCAAACAGAAAAAGTTCACTTATATAAGAACCTTTAACCTTTACAAAAAATTTATGAACAAATATTAAAACGGAAGCAAACAGGTAAACGAAAGATAACAGGCTTCAATTTTTGTTAATACGTACTTTAAATTATATGCATACATAAATGATTTAAATTAATAACACACAAAATTTACAACACATTTAAAATAACAGTTGTACCCTTGAAATCAAGTTTAAAATAAAATATCTGCAGTTCACTGACAATGTCTTGTATCGAATATCAGTGGCTTATTTTGCATTCAAATATTTAATAAAAATTATGCACTGCCCAGGTAAATATAATAAGAAATAAAGTAATTTTCACATCCTCCATTCTTAAAATGAAACCTTTCGATGCAGGCTACAAGATATATTCTAAAACTAAATCTAACTTTAAAAATCCAGTAATAAACGATTTAGGGTCGATAGAGCCTTGGGAACTTGGAGCTGGAACTTGGAGCCAAAAATAGGAAACTTGGAGCCGTAAGTGGGGAACTTAGAGCCATAAGTAGTGAACTTGGAGCCGAAAATAAAAATCGCTAAGGCCCGGTTGCACGATAACTACTTAAGTTAAGTAGACTACTTAAAGTGGCCGTGAATGTGTACATTTTATACAGATTTCCAGCTACTTAAGTATCCTACTTAACTTAAGTAGTTATGGCGCAACCGGGCCTAAAACGTTTACCTAAGCCTAAGCGAAACCTAAATCTAACCCCAAACCAATTTTTTCTTAAAAGGCTACAAGTTTCCTTTGCTCGTGGCTCCAAGTTTCCAAAAATTTCTTATGGCTCCAAGTTCTCTGCTTGTGGCTCTAAAGACCCCGTACCTAATAAACTATCAAGTAAAAGTTTGGTCTTTCTAAGGTTTTTGCCAACTGCAACGTTTTTGGAAAACCTTTGTTTTTTAATGTTTCGCTTGCGGCTGATACCCTGATCTAAGGGTCGGAATCAAACCGGAAACCAGTCGCTCACAATACATAATATATAGGGTAACTGACTTAAAATCGGCCAAGCCCCAATTTCGGCCATCAGCTGTTATTTTTGCTATGCGTAAAATTATGAGATGAACTTGGTATGACTGGATAGATCATGATGTCATCTATCTACACATACCCAGTTCATTCGATAAATACAGTGTAACTATGCGCATAGCAAAATTAACAGCCGGTGGCCGAATTTAAGTCAGTTACCCTAATTCTATTTGTAGTAAAATACCGAAATTTTTTTATAAGACATCATTTATTAATTTTTTATTAGTTTTTTTAATGAGCATTGGATAAATATTGTGAGAGCCAGCAAAACTGGATGTGAAAATACTGTGTTTTTATTTAGTTGATTTTATTTCGTAAATCCAAATCTTGCTTTCGGCTTTAGCTATATAGCGGACGTATAGAAGTTATCCGAAGAATGAATGGTTTAACTTTGAAATAAAAAAAGACTGCAGAAAAAAAGTATAAAAAACTTTCTGTTCTGCAAATTTATCAAGCGCGGCTAATAAGGTTATCACCGAACGCTGAAAAGATATGTAGAGAGATTCATAATCTAAAAACGTCAATTCTGGCTGTATTTCCAAGAATAAGCAAATGATGTGACTTGTTGTTTATCTTCACAAACAACTTAACAACGTGTCTCTGGTTTTATATGCTTCCTTCTCGAATAATAACTTATTAATACGAACTTCATTGGTTTTAATGAAATGATAAAAAATGAAATAAAAAACTTAATTAAATCAAAATTCTTAAAATAATCGCGAAGGAGCGCGAGAATCTTCTCCTAATCAAAATTCATAAAAACTAGTAATGGGCAGTTCCGGTTCCGGGTTCCGGATGTTCCGGGAAAAATTTGGAATTCCAGTTCTGGTTCCTGTTCCGGATTTTTGCAAAATCTCAATTCTAGTTTCGGTTTCTGTTCCGGATTTTTGGAAAATCTCAATTCCGGTTTTGATTCCTGTTCCGGTGTTCCGGGGTTTTTACAGTGCGATAGGCAGTTCCGGTTCTGGGTTCCGGCTGTTCCGGGCAAAATTTGGGATTACGGTTCCGGTTCCTGTTCCGTATTTTTGAAAAATTTGGCATTACGGTTCCGGTTCCTGTTCTGGATTTTTTTTAAATGTCAATTCCGGTTCTGGTTCCGGTTCCGGTGTTCCGGGGGTTCCGTAGTTCCGCCCATCCCTAATAAAAACTCATAATAATAAAGCGGTTATGTAAACTACTTGAAAAACTATCGTCATAAATGTTTTCAATAAAACATTGACTTGATTGGTAGTGTCTAAAATCAAGAACTGTTGTCATGCAAATCAAAACCATGTTCACACTTTGTCCAAAGCAAGAAGGCTGTGAATTCTTGTCCAGACAAAAGAAAAAAGCTGGATTATCAATATTTCTCAGGGATGGTCCAATTAATCAATAATGCCTTCCTAAATTTTGGGTTATTGGGGCCAAAAATGAAAAATTCGCACCCGGCAGTTTAATATTATTAAAATTTAAAATTTAAGCCTTAACCTGACATCAATCCTAATTTTTTACGTTCCAAAATTTCCTGATGATGGCAAGTTTTATGCCTACGGCCTCAAAGATCTTGTTATATGATTTTAAAAACAACAGGTCTTTGAGGCCTGTTGTTTTTAAAATCATTGTTTCAAGTCATCATGTTTTTAAATTCATCATCATGTTTTTAGTCCTTTTTAAGAGGGGATAAGGCATTCTAAACTACGCCATAACTTCCGATATATCGTCGTTATTCTGATATAAAGAGTCACGATAAGTTTGAAATTAATGTCACTCTGACTCAAAAGGTTTAGATATTTGTGTTAAAAAATGAAAAAAAGAGAGTCAAAGTTACGAGTATTCTCTAACGCTTCTAACTCATTTTGTGATAGTAACAACGATACTGTCACAGAAAAGATACATCGAAAGTCAAAACTAGAAAATTTGTTAGTTTTTAGAAATACATAAAAGAATACAAAATGTGAATTGCTGCCAAAGCTGCTCCTGCCAAAAACGCGTTATAAGATAAAAATGTGACACCTGCCGCTGATCTTAAAGTCTACGTAATTTTATCACACAAGTAGCATGTTTAGTTTTTTCTGCTTTAGCTTCCGTTCCGTTTTCAAATAAAAGATGTATTAAAGGAAGAGAGCAAGGCTTAATTTTTTTAAAAGAGTAATATGTAACTGAACCAACAACATAC
>JASAMX010019425.1:0-11118 GCA_030248175.1 Microlaimidae sp. YZB2_3 | reverse complement strand
AACGTATTGCTGTGTTGGAATGTCTGCAGTGTAGATGGTTAAATAATGTGGGTGATAGAGGGGATCCTTGTGGCACTCCTGGTTTTGTGTGTGTTATGAGTTTTTGTTTTGATTTTGTGAGTTGTTGTATGTGGTGTATGCTTTGCGGCCTTTGATGTAGTTGTTTATGAATTTTGTAATTGTTGTTGGTACTTGTGTTTTTTGCGAGTTTGTGTAATGAGTTTGTGGTGTATTGACAGTGGTCGAAAGCTTTTGGACATGTCCAGGAGCTGACGAACGACTGTGCGGGTGTGGTGTGTTTTTGGTTTGTTAAAACCTGCTGGCTTATGTGGGTGTAAAGTGTTTGTAGTGCTGTGTATGTGGTAGTGTTGTTTTTCTTAAGCCGTGTTGGTGTGTTGTGTTTGGTATGTTGCTTGTGATGTATGGAAAGTATGATTTTTTCGCAAGTTTTTGTGAGTGCGGATATGAGTGAGATGGGCCCGAATGATTGGCTGTTGTTGATGTTTTTGTTTGGTTTTGGAATTGGGATGTAGTTGGAAAGTTTCCAACTGTGCGGTATTGTGTGTGTTTATTATGCTAGTGTAGAGTTTTGTGAGATATTGTATTGTTGCTGTGGAAGTGTGTCTGTGTGTGTGTCTGTGTGTGTGTGTGTCTGTGTGTGTGTGTGTGTGTGTCTGTGTGTGTGTCTCTGTGTGTGTGTCTGTGTGTGTGTGTCTGTGTGTGTGTGTCTGTGTGTGTGTGTCTGTGTGTGTGTGTCTGTGTGTGTGTCTGTGTGTGTCTGTGTGTGTGTCTGTGTGTGTCTGTGTGTGTGTCTGTGTGTGTGTGTCTGTGTGTGTGTCTGTGTGTGTGTCTGTGTGTGTGTCTGTGTGTGTGTCTGTGTGTGTGTCTGTGTGTGTGTCTGTGTATGTGTGTCTGTGTGTGTCTCTGTGTGTCTGTGTGTGTCTGTGTGTGTCTGTGTGTGTCTGTGTGTGTCTGTGTGTGTCTGTGTGTGTCTGTGTGTGTCTGTGTGTGTGTGTGTGTGTGTGTGTGTGTGTGTGTGTGTGTGTGTGTGTGTGTGTGTATAGCAACAATAATAAACAATGTATTTTATTTGAACTAATTAATACAGATTTTGTAGCAAAATAAGTTGTTGTTTTTTTTTTGTAAAACTAACCAATAGCAATAAAAATTGACAAAATCCTTAGGATGAAATAGAAGAAATGACTCACAACGGTAATTTAACAGAAGAAGAAGCCTTGGATTTAATAAAACGATTAAAAACTACTTATTATAAAGTTTCAGACATGATCGCTGCTGTTCCGTCCTCCACACTAAAAGATGAATTAAGTCGTGTCTTCTGGATACAGAATCCCCAAGTAACTTTTATCTAACACATCTTTGGCTATAAAAATATAGTACGTATAGTATAGTAGAACTTATTATTTGGCAGCTTTTTTTGGGGTGACCTCCAAAAATTTTAAAAGGATAAAAAACGCTATCATTCGTAATTTTTTTTTCAGTGAACCACAAATAGTAATTTTAAACAGGCGACGTGTTTTGATAAAATTCTTGGAAAAACAAGCTTTATCAAGCGTCCTAAAATACCGTATTTTCCCTAAGGCTCGTTTTTTCTATTAATTTGGTCCAGTTTATACTTCGTCCAAAGTGTCCAAAGGATAAAGTTCAAAAAGTAGTCTCTTTCATACTTTGTCGAAAAATTAATTTTAGACAAGTCAAACTTGTCTTTTGGACAATCCAAAAGTAACCGTTGGACAATCCAGAAGCTGTCCTTAACACAATTTTAAAGTTGTCCTTTGGACAATCCAAAAGCTGTCCTTTAGACAATTTAAAGTTGTCCTTTGGACAATTCAATAGCTGTCCTTTAAACAATTTAAAGTTGTCCTTTAGACAACTTAAAAGCTGTCTTTTAGACAATTTAAAGTTGTCCTTTGGACAATCCAAAAGCTGTCCTTTAGACAATTTAAGTTGGCCTTTGGACAATCCAAAAGCTGCCCTTTAGACAATTTAAAGTTGTCCTTTAGACAATTTAAAATTGTTCTTTCGACAATCCAATAGCTGTCCTTTAGACAATTTAAAGTTATCTTTGGACAACACGAAAGATGTCCTTTAGACAATTCCTTTGAACAATCCAAAAGCTGTCATGTAGACAATTTAAAGTTGTCCTTTAGACAATCCAAAAGCTGTCCTTTAGACAATGTAAAGTTGTCGTCTGGACAATCCAAAAGCTGTCCTTTAGACAATTTAAAGTTGTTCTTTGGACAAATCAAAAGCTGTCCTTTAAACAATTTAAAGTTTTCCTTTGGACAATCCAAAGGCTGTCCTTTGAACAATATCAAGTTGACCTTTGGACAATACAAAAGTCCTTTGGAAATCCGAAAGTGTCCTTTGGACAATCCAAAAGTTTCTTTTGGACAATCCAAAGTGTCCTTTAAACAATTCAAAGTTGCTCTTTGAACCATCCAAAAGTGACTTTCGACAATTCAAAAATGTGCTTTGGGCAATTAAAAAGTTATTTTGGTCAATCTAAATCTAAAATTTTCTTTTAGACAATCCAACAGCTGTTCTTTGGACAATATAAAGTTGTCCTATGAACAATTTAAAATTGTCCTTTGGACAATTCAAAAGCTGTCCTTTAATAGTTAAAGTTGCTCTTTGGACAATTTAAAAGAGTCTTTTGAACCGTCCAAAGTTTCCTTTGAACCATCCAAAAGTGTCCTTTGGACAATTTAAAATTGTTTTTTGGACAATTTTAAAACTGTCCTTTAATAGTGTAAAGTTGTTCTTTTGACAATCCAAAAATGTCCTTTTTGGACAATCCAAAAGTGTCCTCCTTTGAACAATCTAAAACTGTCCTTTGGACCGTCCAAAAATGTCCTTTGGACAATCCAAAAGTTTCCTTTAGACAATCTAAATCTGTCCTTATGACAATCCAAAAATGTCCTTTGGACAATCCAAAATATTTTTTGGACAATCCGAAAGTGTCTTTTGAACTATTCAAAGATGTATTTAGGACAGCCAAAACAAAATTGAAATATCTGCACTTGCGTTTTGTACAGTTTTAAACGCTTTGGACTGTCATTTGGACATTTTTAAAAAAAGTTTCATACTTTGGCCAAAAAAAAGCCCTTCGAAAAACTAAAGACCAAAAGTCTAAAAGCCCAAAGTTTGGAGTATGATTGAAATAACGAAGTGTGGATGAAATATGAACATATGTCCTTTGGAGTTTCTCTTTTAAATTTTTTGCTTTGGATTTTGTTCTTTTGACTTTGTCCATTGGAAAGTTTGGACAAAGTATTCACTAGCTAAATTTACCAAAATTAATGGAAGATTGGCAGGTTTAACTTTTATACTTTTATTCTTTTAAAAATTTGTTTTAGTACTACAG
This sequence comes from Microlaimidae sp. YZB2_3, assembly GCA_030248175.1. Classification (NCBI taxonomy): domain Eukaryota; kingdom Metazoa; phylum Nematoda; class Chromadorea; order Desmodorida; family Microlaimidae; species Microlaimidae sp. YZB2_3. The sequence continues at coordinate 7,733 of JASAMX010019425.1, read as the reverse complement.
TATTTCAAAAGGCATTTAAAAAAAAACTTTTGAACAACACTTTTTTCCATATTATTTGCTTGCCTTACGATATTGTAACAGATAAACAGTAATTGTTTACAAGTATAACTCACATTTAAGTGTCTAAGTAATGATTAACTTTTGTCTAAGTCCTTTGGTTTTTTACCAAGATATAAACGTGTCAGTGTTGTGCATGTTTTGTCAGTGCACATAGTTTTTGTACAGAACAATACCAAAATTTTAGGGGAAAAAATCCACTGAGGAATTGATAAGATTTTTACTTTGCCATATGAAAATACCTTTAAAATTAGAACAAGACACCGTTGTTTACACAGCAGGGAGCCCGTTAGATGGAATGTATTTTTTAATGAAAGGACTTTGCCTATTTGAACGATATGACTACAATGATGAACGCAAAAGCAGCCACATCTTGTATCCCAGTGTTTGGTTTGGTGTACAATCCTTGATTAACAACACCACTGTCAGACCAGGTACTGTATTTGAATGGGTATTATTTTAGAAAACCTCAAGTTTCATTGTTTTTGGTGAACAAAACAATAAAGTCTGGTTAATCAGGTTGAAGTTAACTTTAAGTAACAAGTCATGTTTATTAGCAAAACCATTACACAACTGCATATATTTCATTGCGATAGATTTCTAAAAATTCAGAAATAACCATAAGTCGCATTCAATTCCTAACTGACTAAAGTAAAATTAAGGAGGCTGACAATTTGGGTCATCTTCTGTAGACTAGTTTTCAATAAAGGTTTTTTAGTATAGGATGAGAATACAGCGGCAAACAAAAAAAACCAGCGCCAAGCTTGTATGTAAGAAAATTGAGCAACAGCAGAAAAACGGTGAAAATATTTTTAAAAAATAATATGTTTTGAACGTACAAATGTTTTTGCAAAAGTTTTAAACAATAGACGAGTTCTGAATAAGCGCCTTTTACTGTACGAGAGAGGGTACAAAAAGAAAAAAATAAAATATGAAAAAAATCTTAGTTTTCATAGTTTCTTAAGCTTTAACCTATACTTCATTTCATAAAAATTGCTATACGATGATATGTTTTACTATATTGAAGTGCTTTAATATATCAGTTTGTGCTAAATTAATTTTGGTTTTTTAATTAAACGTCACAATAGTTAAAAATCATCACTAAAATAGTATTTTTGTGAACAATGATTTCAAATTAATAAAAATAAAGTAAAAATTTGTGCTTTGAAGCTAATTTTAAACCTGCATAGGTTTTTTAGTGTTTTGGTTGTAAAACTATTGAAAATTTAAAAATTAATTTTAAAAAGTCCATTCCAAACTTTTAACTTAAGCATTTTCTGTAATTGAAACATTAAAAAACTGGAAACCAAGCGCGCCAGCAGCGCCGTACCTACGAAGCGGCAAAAAACTAAAAATCCCCAAAAACTGATTTTGCTTTTGTAATATTAAAAAGTATTTAAGAAATTTTGAAGAGAAAAGGTCAAGATTTTAAACTAATAAATATTTGAAATATTTTAAACCGTAAAATGTACTAGTCGCTCGCTGTTTCTCAATTTTTCCCCACATATGATTGGCGCTAGTAGTTATTTTACCCTTTTCCTACACTAAAAAACCCTTATTCAGAACTATAGTCTATACAAAAATGATGCGGACTGGCGACAAAACTCGAACTTTGAAATTTTATATATACATAATGGAGGTTGGAATATGAGTGGAACATATATGGGAGCATAGCTAAGACCCTTGGCTATCTTTTGAAAAAGTTAGAAAAAATGTTTTTCGATGACGTCATCACTACAGCAGATGCGGTGAAAAAAACCTAGTCCCAAAAAAAAAACATTTTTATTAGTACGAGATAGGAAACGCCGCTTGGTATGCTCTTAAAACATACTGTTCTGCGTTTTTTCTAAAAGTTTGAGCGAAATCGGCTCGCTTAAATTTTTTTATAATGCGTTGAATGCGCGCGATTTTCGCGATTTTTTGCGAATTTTTGCCACGCTAATACACTGTCCAAATTATTTACATTGTTTTGCTCCCTGTGCGAAGTGTGTACGATATTGATCATATTGTTATATATTAAATGTCCGCCAATTTTTATTCCTTACTTTTGACCTAAAAATTTTTTTGGGGGGTTGACCCCCCGGAGGCTAGGGGGGCCAAACACGATGCTGAAATTTTTTTCAAACTTTTTTTTCAAAATTTTTTTTCAAAACCTTAAAAATGTAAAATTTATCGCATATGATGAATTTTGATATATCGTTTGTGTAAAAAAAAACTAATATTAAGCTTACAACAAGTTGTCAAAAATGACGAATTTAAAATTTGAAAGCATTCCAAGCCCGTATGCTGGCAGCAGCAAACCTCTAAATTAAAAACTTTTCCAAAAAAATAAGCCAAAAGTTTTTTTTTTCGAATTTCTGGATTATTTTGTTAGAAAAATATATTTTCAAAGTTAAAATCCTACTACAAAATATCGCCAAATATCGCAGCTAAAAAATGCCCTTTTTTAAGTGTTTTCTTACTTGCAAACATGTTTCCCCGTTTGTCAACGCAAAAACAAATTTCTAATAACTATGTCTCTGAACTTTTGCCAATATCCCAATAAAATTTTTTAAAGTAATGCTATTTTTTGTGTAAAAACGTTTGAATCCGCGATCTGCTCTGAATTGCGCTATTTTAATTGTGGAAGAGCCAATAGAAATCAAACAATTTGCATGACGTAGGAAGTATTTTGGAATTTTAACGAAAATTCATGTTGCGTTTTCATGGGATTATTTGGATCATTTTTTAATATTTTAAATCAAAATAAATTTTTAAAATTTAAAACTAATCTTTTAAAGTTTATTATTCTTGTAAAACTTTTTAATTGAAAGGTTTGCTGCTGCCAGCATACGGGCTTGGAATCCTTCCAAATTTCAAATTCGTCATTTTTGACAGCTTATTGTAAGCTTAATATTAGGTTTTTTACACAAACAATATATCAAAATTCGTCATATGTGATAAATTTCACATTTTTGATGGTTTTGAAAAAATTATTGAAAAAAATTTTCGGCATTCGTGTTCGGCTCCCCTACCCCCCCAAAAAAAATTTTTTAGGTCAAAAGTTTACTTTTGACCTACATTACTTTATTCCTTACAAGGAATAAAAATTGGCGGACATTTAATATATAACAATATGATCAATATCGTACACACTTCGAGCAGGAAGCAAAACAAAATAAATAATTCGGACAGTGTATTAGAGTGGCAAAAATTCGCGAAAAATCGCGAAAACCGCGCACATTCAACGCATTATAAAAAAATTTTGAGCGAGCCTATTTCGCTCAAAGAATAAAAATTGGCGGACATTTAATATATAACAATATGATCCATATCGTACACACTTCGAGCAGGAAGCAAAACAAAATAAATAATTCGGACAGTGTATTAGCGTGGCAAAAATTCGCGAAAAATTGCGAAAACCGCGCGCATTCAACGCGCGCGGTTTTCGACTAACTCAATTTTTTTAAAAAAATTTGAGTGAGCAGATTTCGCTCAAATTTTTAGAAAAAACTTAGAAAAGTATGTTTTGACAGCACATCAAGCGGCGTTTCTTATCTCATACAAATAAAAAATATTTTTGGGACCAAGTTTTTTCACCGCATTGGCTGTAGTGATGACGTCATCGAAAAATATTTTTTCCAAACCTTTTCAAAAGATAGTCAAGAGTCTAAGCTATGCTCCCATATATGTCCCGTACATATTCTAACCTCCGTTATGGATATATAACATTTCAAAGTTCAAGTTTTGTCGCCAGTCCGCATCATTTTTGTATAGACTAAAGATAAATTCTATCAGGGTGAAAATAAATGAGTGGTAAAGTAACCACTCATTCTTTGAGAAAATATCACGTGCATAAAAACACATGACGCAACTAAATAATAATTGGTTAAATAACCGCTGAAACTTTTTTTAAAATTTTTCTCGCTCGTGGGTTTATTGTTTATTTCTTTCTGGCAGAGAGCGGTTACGCCCTTAATTTCAGCCTGGGAGACTTTAGCTTTAGTCTATAGCCTTCAAACAAAGCCCTCAAATAGACACGGAAAACGTGGATATCCCATAATTGTGGGTATCCCATATCCCAAGCATTGTTGTAAGATTAATAAAAAGCTTTTTTTTGAAAAATCAGATTGAAAGACTTTGTATGTAATCAAAGTTTAACATTTAGTATTTTTAAGAAAAATTCTTTAAAAACAGGGTCCGAGAATAACCCAACAAACAAATTTTTTTCTCGATTGATGTATTCATTTTCTATAGGTGGGAAAACACCCAAAAAGCACCAACTGTTAAAAGTGAAAATGAGACCTGAACAATTTTTGGTTAAAAAACTCATTAATCGGATTCAAACTGTCTTAAAAGGTTTTACTTTGAATTTTCTTAAATTCTGCGTTGAAATGGTTCTCAAATTTTTACAAAATACTCGTTTCAACATTATTTATTTCTTACTAATGAAAAAATTTTGCTTTTTTGAGACCCAGATTTTTTTTCACCAGAATATGCTGTCACTTAGGAACATCACTTTTTTTTAGTTTTTTTATGATAGCCAAAAGTCCATGTTACACACAGGTATAAACATCGTATTTATCAATTGCGTTGTTTTCTGTTTTTGAGATATAAATTCTTATAACTTTCAGGTTTAGTCGCCAGTCTCAATCATTTTTGAACAAACATTAATTGTTTTATTTCTTTCTAATAAAACGATAACAAATGTGCTGATTTGATTAAAAAGCTTTTTAAAAGTTTGTATAATTTATAATTTATGTATTTATACAGTACCTGTCCGGATCGATCTTGCAAAATATATCCAATATTTTAGGTACAGTGACAACTTTAACCAGGTGTGTGACGTATTTCTTAAATGAAGAAAGTGTGGAACAATTAAAAAATTTTGATCCTTCTATTAAAAATCATTTGGCTCTAGATGTGGATATTCATAAGGTATGTGTTCTGAAAGCAGCGGTTTTCCGAATAAATCATATCGGTTGTGGATTGGGCCGATTTTCGGTGAAAAACGAACTTGGTGGTAGTAATTTTCAAATAGACTTTGCTAAAGAATATAAAATTCTGAGAGACATTTTTAATTAACCAATTTAACACTTTCAATAATCTTATGTACTTCCATTAATATTATACTTACATAATTCCATCAATTCTAGAATATTTTTGGTGATAATTTTGAAATGATACATAATTTTGAGAGTCGTAAGCTGGTTCTTGATGCTATAAAAATAAAAACTTAAAACCAAAAATAAAAAATTTGGTTAGCGTTTTTTAGGCTTAGGTTAGGTTAGGTTTTATGATCTCGACTGCCGGCTCACACTTCTCCAATTTCCAAGGGGCCCAAATTGATAAATTTCAGCTACGTTTTTTTTTTCAGTGCATTGAACTTCTAAAAAAGCAAGATATGTATAACATGTGGACAAACGCCCAACTGGAACATTGTATAGCTCAAAATATTCACAAGGTATCCAGAATAAAAAAGGTGGACGTACCAGACGACAGTTTTTTTATTTTACTTACAGGAAAAGTAAGTTTTTAATAAAAAATTGGTTTATTGTTGTTTTTTACACCTTTTTGTTATGGGTAAGAAGATTTGGCTCTATATAAAAACATTATTGTAATATTTTAGCTTATTCAAACTGAATTGGTTTTTTTTTCATAAATCGTGTTTGCGTTCGTTAGTAGCAATTGGCGAAATACTCACAAATCAAAAAAGCTCTATAAACATTAAACTGATACAATATATTGAATATAGGATGTGATTTGTATTTTTAATGTTCAATATAGTTGTTTTGGTGTCCAATTGGTTTTTAAGTCCGCTCCAGTTTATATATATATATTATATATAAATAAATAAATTTATAGATATATATATATATATATATATATATATATATATATATATATATATATATCAATGAAGTGATATATATATATAATATAAATAATATAAATATATATAATATAAATATATATATATTTATATATAATATAAATATATATATATAGCGAGCGATATGATATATATAAATATATATATATCACATCGCCCCGTGGAGCTCCCGCACCACGGGAGCGCCACGGGGCGATTTAGCCCCGTGGCGCCGCGCCAACCATAATTAGAGAACGTGGGTAAATTTTGAAATTAAGAACCTTCTTCTTATTATTATTATTATTATTATTCCAACGCTCCATCCTTAAAAGCGATATTCCTCATTCGTTACTTATTCATCAAAAATAAACATGGGCTCATAAGAAAAAAGAAGAAATTACGCAACTTTCTTTGGAAGCACTTTTTTGATTTAGGTCCTTGTTATCGATTTATTGATCAAAATAAAAAATTTGAAAAATAGACAAATAAAACTCCCAACCGCACAATAACAGCCTTTTGGCAACAATAAGGATTGTACAGAGCAGACAACCAACATCCCCTCATAAAAACCGCACAAAAAAAGCAGACCGGTTTTAATTGGTGGCAGAAACGGAACACGTTCCCAGCGCCATCTGCTTCAACCGCGCAGAAATCGGCGAAAACAACAGAGTAATTTAATTACTTTTTTAATTCTTACATTACTGGTGGCAAAATTAATTCATTCAAAGTTTTATTTATTAAAAAATAATAATAAGCGTCGGTGGCGCGGCAGCGCCACGCGCCGGTAGATAATCATCGGTGGTGCGGGGGTGCCACACTGCAATTTAACCCACCGCACCGCGCCAACTATACTTAGAGAACGTGAGTAAATTTTGTAATTCATTGTTCATCATCTTTTTTTATTATTATTTTTACTTTAGAATTATAATTGCAATAATTGGCGCACGGCATCGCGCCACCTATATTTAGAGAACGTAGGTAAACTTTGTCTGGAGCGCCACTGCACCGCACTAACTATAATTAAACAACGTGGGTAAATTTCGTAATTTAAATTCATCATCTTGTTATTATTTTTTATTTAAAAAAGTATATCTCGGCAACGGAATGATTATAAACATATGACATTGCGCAGCTGAAACTATAGTTTATTAGGCTATTTTTTAATTTAATTCAAAAAAAGTGGTAGACTAGCCTTGAAAAATGCTCTAAGAATAGAGCAGGAAAAAGGGGCGATTTTTCCCCGGGCGTATGTTTAGACAGAAAAGATGTGGACTAGTCTGAGATGGACATTATGTGGACTATAGAAAATTTGCGTTTGGTTTGGGCAGCTGCTCACTAAATAAAAATTTCTATCATATGATAATGATTTGTTTATACATTGATCTAATCACACAGCACTGTTGTATTTTTTGTAGTTTGATAAAATGTAAATTGAAAAAATTATACTCACAGCAATCTTTGACAAGCGCGAAATCGCCACTTTTTCAAATTTATAGTTGTTTCTTACACATACAAATATAACCTTCAAATTTAAAAAGTGGCGATTTCGCGCTTGTCAAAGATTGCTGTGAGTATAATTTTTTCAATTTACATTTTTATCAAACTACAAAAAAATACAACAGTGCTGTATGATTACGTATAAACAAATCATTATCATATGATAGAAATTTTTTATTTAGTGAGCAGCTGCCCAAACCAAATGCAAATTTTCTATGGTGCATATAATGTCCATCTAAGACTAGTCCACATCTTTCTGTCTAAACATACGCCCCAAAAAATCGCCCCTTTTTCCTGTTCTATTCTTAGAGCATTTTTCAAGGCTAGT
>JASAMX010019424.1:0-20472 GCA_030248175.1 Microlaimidae sp. YZB2_3 | reverse complement strand
AAAACACAACTAACGTCCCTATATATTGGCAATAATTTGTCCTCCGAAAATTAGGCTCCGTAGCTCCGACTATCTAGAAATTGCAAAATTTTTGTCGTTTAAAACCAAAGCAAGTGGATAGTTTTTTTAACAACTACTTTTAAAGTTTGGATTTTCGTTTTCCTATCTTAGTTAGCGTAGTGCTGAGCTCCGGCTTTTAGAAAGCGTATTAAATGAGTTATCTAAATATTTTAATTTTGAAATGGGTTCAGTTTAAACGCATTTTAAAACCGATATTTAAAGGTAAACTTAGTTCCCAAAAAAATTTGAAAAAAAGGTTAATGGCATCAATTTTTCAATATTTTAGAAAATTAATCAAATTAAGATTGAACTATTGAGATATTTAGTTTGGAACTCCGGAAAACATCATTAGTTTAAAAAAATTTAAGGTTGATTCACTTCACGCCTAAGTGGCAAGTTCAGAGTAACAACGCGTTTCGCGTACGTTGCGCCGTTACACTGTCGGTTGTGTCTGTGTTGAGAACGCGTTGTCACTTTTAACATCGGTGTAAACACCTTAGTGCACAAAAGGAGCTCCGGAGGACATCACTTATTCCTTCAAATCAATCTGGTACAACTGTCGTCTTAGGCGGGTACAGAAAAACTGTAGGCGGGTACAGCAAAAGAGCCGAACAACTTAGAGGCGAGTAGGAGGTAGAATAATTGGAGCGGAAAGTTTTTATGGAGTATAGCAGGTCGGTAAAAAATTTTAAAAAAATAGAAAGGTAAGAGTATTTTATAATAAGTTAAATAGAGAGCAGTTGAGGATAGGGAAGGAAACATGTTTGGAGGTAAATGTAAATTATATCAGCTTTCCTCACGCGCTACAGCGTGAAACGGTTAAGAAATTGTGAACGCAGGGAGATTGAATAAAAGCAATTCAGCTCTATTTGGTGGTAGACTGTTTTCGAAACTAATAGCAGACAAAAATGAGCCGTCAAAACTGCTTTGGGGAGGAAGGCTGGGTTCCGGTTCCTGTTCCGTATTTTGGGAAAATCTTAATTACGGTTCCGGTTCCGGTGTTCCGGGGGTTCCGAAGTTCCGCCCATCACTACTGGGGCCTATTTCATAAAGATTTATGTAATTGTAAATTAATAAACGCATTTTATTTCTTCTTATTTTATTAATTTAAAAATACGTACGTAACTGTGGAATTTACGGAATTTACAGACATGTAATTTTTTAAATTCTAAACAGAGTTTTATTAATATACTTTTTAATTAAAAATGCAAAAGAAAAATATGCGTTTATTAATTTACAGCTGTAAATTAATTACAAGCAATTTTTATGAAATAGGCCCCTGGTTAGACGACCTGAGAATTTCGAGTATGAAGTAAATTGGAAACAGATATGAATCCTTATAACGATGTACGTAGTCTCAAATATGCGAAGATTCGAACATTTTATTTTATTTTCCATAGAACCATTCACGAATGCGACCGCGGTCGGGGGAAATCTGCCTCGAAGGATGGTAAGAGGCAGAAATTAAGAAGGAATGAAAAAAGTAAAAACGACTGAAAGACATAGGTAGAAACTGGCCTGATTGGAATCTTCTAAAAGGGGATTTTAAAAGTATACTCGTAATAGATCCTTATTGGTTTTTTAAAAAGTTGCTTTTTGACGTGGCGCATTTTTTTTTAAATGACGCATTTATTTTCATGGAAACCTTATTTATTTTTTGATTAAATTATTGTGTATTTTTTAGAAAAAATAACATTAAAAAATACTCCCGTATATTTAGTTCTGATTATAGCAAATTATAATGGTTAGTAACGTATTAATTATTGAAAATTTGTGCAAGTGCGACGTTGACAATATTTTATAAAAGAGATTTAATTTTTTAGAAAAGATTTAGGGCTTATTAGTATAGCCAGATTCCAGCGCCCCAAGTGTTTGCAAAACAAATAATTTTTTTAATAATTACTGCTGATCACGTGAACTAAATGCGGGGACCCGAGTTTTTTATCCCAATTATTCGTTATTCTACGAAATTAGAGCGGGTCAATTTCCACTCGAATCCACTCGGCGCCACTTACGATCAAAATGGGGATCTTCCGCAAATGATCTCCGAGAAGATCTCCGCATAGTATTTCGCTGCGTCTTCTTCAAACTGGAAACGGAGGAAATCGGGACGAAACGAGCTGATTTTTTGTTATCCAAACTCTCATTTGCTGACCGTTTTATTAGCAACACATTTTTTTTCAATCACACTCCAAGGAAAATATTATTAAATCTAGCTAAAGCGAGTAAAGTAATTTGAAAATTGGAATAAAAATTAGTTGAAAGAAACGGCCTAGACTTTGATCTTTAAATTTGATGACGCCGTAAGAACATCTTTTAATAAAAAAGCTAAAAATTTCTAACATTTTTTATCACACCACAATAAAAACAATATTTCAAAATTACCCAGTACAACTTATTGTCTTGTAAATTAAACCGAAAACACAAATTGTGTTTTCCACAAAAGACTCTATTTAAATTTTTCTGCACATTGAAATAATGAGAACAAGACCTGTTTTCTTTGGAAGTTTTGATAAACTACAAATTAACAGCATTAACAGACCTAGCTAGCATATTAAAATTTTGGACTGGCGGTCCCACTGCAAAATTAAAATTCGTTATGAAATAATACCGCAAAATTAAAATTCGTTATAAAATAATAAATAATTTTTACCAAATTTTTTAAGACACTGAAAATTTAACAACAATACGAAAGCAATTTCAGGGGCCTATTTCATAAAAATTGCTTGTAATTAATTTACAGCTGTAAATTAATGAAACGCATATTTTTCTTTTGTATTTTTGATTAAAAAGTATATTAATAAAATTTCGTTTGGAAATTAAAAAAATTACATATCTGTAAATTCCGTAAATTCCACAATTACGTACGTATTTTTTAATTAATAAAATAAAAAGAAATTAAATGCATTTATTAATTTACAATTACAAAGATCTTTATGAAACAGGCCCCGGTATTTTTTGTAACTTTCGACCACTTATAAAGCTATTTTTTAGTATGCAAGATTTTTCATAATGTTAGTTTGTTTAATTATTCAGAAATTTTTTTTAAATTCATTAATTTAATATATAAAGTCGATTTTTAGAATATAGGTGTTATCATAAGTTTTCTTAGGCCGCTAAATGAAACTAAGGTTTAAGTTATTTATAAGATTTATCATGATAACTAAGGATTTTGTGAGTTCTATAAGGAAAACATAATCAAAATTTCAATTTAATAACTGCTCTTAAAATAGTTTTTGAGTTTTTTTATTTTTTTAAAAACTTAAATTTTCATTTTGAAAAATAATTGTATGAGTTTTCAAAAATTTAATTATTTTTTCAACGAGTAATGATTAGGACCCGAGTTACATTAGTTTAATGATTAACATCCACTAAACCAAGTCTGACTTTAGTTGTGTAAATAATCTAAACTTATCTTGCATCGCAATAACTGTTAATATCTCTGCAAAAATACATTTTTAAATCTTGTGTAATAAATTCTTCATAATTTAAAGAATTTAAGGCCAGGAAACTTGGAGCTTGAATTAGGAGGTGTAAACTTAAGACACTTGCACCAAAGCGTAAACCTAAGCGAAAGAATTTTGTTGCTTGGATTTTCGGGTTCTGGCTCCAAATTCTCAACGCCTTCTGACGGTTTAACTCCTTTTTTGCGACTCGAAATTGTTTTTTAATTGACGCTAGTTTGAACAAGCCAACTAATGATACGCAAATGGAAATATTTATCACTACAAATTAAAGCTACAAATTACTTCAGAAAAAACAAACGGTGAGTATTTGGCCGATTTGGGAGCGTCATGGCTTTTGGCTTTTTTTGTTTTCAAAACTAAATAAAAATAAAAAAATAAAAAAAATGGTATGAAACAAAATAAAACAATTCCGCCTCCACTCTTACAAAATAAAAAAACCCAGCAAAATTATCGTAACAATGGGGCGCCCCAAAATGAACCTACTGAACGTTTTGCTTTAGAACCAAAAAATTATTTTTCTGCTTAAACTACAATCTTAAGCTACATAAATATCTTATTTGGGGCCCAACTTCTCATAATTCTGGAATGAATTTCTGTTTTGGTAAATTTCCCGACATTCCGGTCTCGGCAATACTGACTTTCCGGCTTGCTTGCTTCAAGCTTTCCTACCAAAACAAATAAAACTAACGCTAGATATCTAGGTAAACTAACATTTGAAAAACTATTTGTTATGTATCTGTTATGTATTAAAAAAGTGAAGTTTATTTTTGGATGTTAATAATTTAAAATGTTTTATTATCTTATTATTTATCTAGCTCAACAACAAAATTGCAATAGTGCCATAAATGTAATGTACATGATAATGTCATAAACGTCCATAGCGGGATAAATTTTATTCAAAAAAAAAAAAAATTATTCTACATATTAATTTTATGCTTTTGCAGTAATTGATTTTACCCATCACGGTGTGACAGTGTGACCACGATGGAGGCTGCAGTTATAATATTACGTGTATTAAAGACGTATACTAAAGATATGTACCAAAGATAATTTACTTTGAAAAATACTTATGCAATTTGGTAACACTTATTGCTGTGTTTCATATTTACTGAGCGGCGTTTCTCTTTTTCGTTTAGTTTTATATATAATTTTTTAAATTTATAAAACATACAATCTTTGAGCGAATCTTTGATTCATCAGTGTTTCCTTTCTTTAACCTTAAAAATAAGTTCACAATTTTTACCCTTGAGGTAATGAAGATCCACCGCCGAGTATATGATTTTGTTTGTTGATGTATGGTATTTTATTTTGGTGCACGCAATGTTGTTTTTTTGTCCATCACACTGTCGTCACAACACTGGGTAAGACAAGTTAATAAATATTCCGCCAACTATAGTCTATACAAAAATGATGGGGACTGGCGACAAAACTCGAACTTTGAAAGGTTATATCTCCATAACGTGGGGTAGGATATGTACGAACGAGACATATATAGGAGCATAACTAAGATTCTTGGTTATCTTTATAACGGCAAAAAAATCAATTAAAACATTGTTGATGAATAATATATAAATTAATTTATCTAAACCTTTCCCAAACGCGTTTAAAAGTTTATTGGTTTATTTTTTTCGGAAGGATCGATGGTTTTTTCCGGAAATAAAACCCGTTTGACTTTTTCTCTGTCATCTAGTCGTCCATTACACACCCAGTCGACGAACACTTGGAAATAATTTGAAATCTTGGAGCCACAGAATTTTTTACGCGCATATGTTGCACATTTTTACGTACAAATTGGAGCCACGGAAACTAAACTGGTAAAGGAGTTCATGACTTAGAATTGTTACTAAATACATGCTGCTCGACTGTTTTAAATTTGAAAAGTCCATGCAGTACTTACAAAATATATTACCGGTGTAGCAATTGATCTACTTCTGGGGAATAGAAATTTCAATGTAGCGATGATAATAAAACTGAGAGATTTGAAATAATTTATTGATAAAACTTGAACGTTTCGGCCTAAACTTAGGGCCATCCTCAGCAAGAGTATTTAAAACAGACAAAATTGTAAAACATGATAAAAACCGAACTTTAAACGTCAGTACAATACAAAGAGAAGAAAAACACGCGAAGAAAATAAATTAAAGCATAAACAAGGCGGGTTTTAGATTTCCCGACTTGTTTATGTTTTAATTTATTTTATTCGCGTGTTTTTCATCTCTTTGTATATTTTACTGACGTTTAAAATTCGGTTTTTATCATGTTTTACAATTTTGTCTGTTTTAGATACTATTGCTGAGGATGGCCCTAAGTTCAGGCCAAAACGTTCAAGTTTTATCAATAAATTATTTTAAATCTCTCAGTTTTATTGTCATCGCTATATTACCGGTGTATTTGCAACTGTCAAGCTGTGTAACTTAAATAAGTATACAACTTGTAATTTAAGCAAAGTTTCGGGAATTTAGAACTGCGATAAACTAAATTTGAAGACCAAAAATTTGATTTGAACTTTGATTTAACCTTACGCTATACACAAATTTAGAGATTTAACATTTTTTCTCCAATTTCTCCAACTTTGGCTTAAATGTAGGCTTACAAATTGGTTTATTGAGGCTCAATATTTTAAATCAAAATTAGCAATTTTTTGGCATATCGCTCGCTGAATCCCAACATAGGAAGAAAAAAATGTTAATCTTGGCGCCCACGGTACGCCAGACTGTAACCTTTTGCTTAAAAATGCAGTGGGAGTCAAACTTTTTGTCTTCGATTTTGATAATTTTTGGTGAAAACTTTATTTCTGCCCCAATAGCTCACAAAATTTTTTTCAGCAAAATATCTCTAGTGGTTAAGGAGTTATGACCCTCTAAAATGACGTTTTTTGAAAATTCTGTGGGTGAAAAATTGCTTAATTGGTATAACGATTTAAGTTACAAATTATTCACTACAAAAAAGCGGCTAGTTTTTATTTTAATTTGATACTTTTATTGTTAAAATTGTTAGATTTCTTGACATATTCCGTTTCCCCTACAAAAAACCCGCGATGTTTTCGCTAAAAAACAAACGACGGCAGTGATTTGATGAATTTTTCCCAACATTTTTACCGTAATTTCGTATTTTTAGCAAAAAAATTGCGGGTCTTTGTACGGAAAACGTAAAATCTCGAGAAAAACTGCACTAATCTTAAAAACAAGGTATCAAATTAAAGTAGAAAGTAGCCGCTTTCTTTGAGTGCATAATTTGTAACTTAAATTGTTATACCCATTGAGCAATCTTTCATGTACAAAATTGTCGAAAAACGTCATTTTTGGGGGTCATAACTCCTGAAACACCGAAGATATTCAGTTGAAAAAATTTTTGTGGGCTATTGGGGGCAGGTGTAAGGTTTTCACAAAAAATATTAAAATCGAAGACAAAAAGTTTGACTCGGTACTGCAATTTTAAGCAAACAGGGTTGAAAATGCACAATCGAATATCAATAAAAAACAAATGTTAATAATTTTAAGAAGTTTTTTAAGAATTTATAAGAATTTAAAACCGTAGTTAAAAAATGTTTAAAACACAAAGACCGGGGCTACCTGAAGCTAAGTCAGCATGCTTGTTTAAATATGTAAATTTATTTAATTTTTTGATTTTATTTTATGTTTTATCTTAATTTTATATAATAAAAAACTCGAGGTTTATGGAAAGGGCTCTAAATGAAATTATTATATTTCCCGGTATGAGCTATTTTTTATTACAAGCAATACACATCTGCTGCAAACAAAATTGGAAGCCGTCCAGTCCGCTGACACAAGACATTTCGATCAGCAAAATCTTTTATACCTCACTATCATACATAACATTTATAGCTTCATAGCAAAATTTTTAAATTATGAATTTTTGAGGTTTCATTGATCAGCTGTTTTTAAAGTTTTAAAAAAATACGTTTCGAGTTTGAATTACAATCATTTTGGCTCTTAGATTCCAAAAAAAATGGTCCCATGTTCCCATTACCTTGCATTTGTTGACTGTCTGCTAAAATCTGACCGCAAGTGGGACAAAACGGGGTTTCGGGTCTTTTGTGTGTGTTTTACATTATTTAAAACTTCTTTAGGTAGGTTTTAAACTGCATAATAAATTGTATAATAAACATAAAGTTTATTGCATATTTTTTATGGTTTAAAATCCTATCATTTAAGGAATAATGTTAATCACGAACAACTATGAATAGTGCAATCTGTGTGAATTCGATACTTCAGACAAACAAATTAAGCAAACACACTATATACATATTATATGTATATGGTTCACAATTGGGAAGCTAGGACAATGCGTTAGCATCTTTTTAAAATATAAATTATTATATATATTATTAGAATTTATACATTAAAAGTCTTCAGACATGTGGTATAGACACCTTGCACTAAAACTCTGTTTATACATAAAGTATGCAATATACATACAAGCGTCACCATAATCAATAATTACCGTATCTCCTACTTATTTTTCGTAGTATGCAGATCAAGCGATCGAAAGCACGCGAAATTTCGATTGGTTGATCTGCATACTACGAAAAATAAGTAGGAAATACGGTAATTATCCATTGACGCTTATGTATATTGCATACTTCATGTATAAAGCCAGTTCCAATGCAAAGTGCCTATATAATTTTTGTTTATTATTAAGTTTTGGCCAGTGAGTGCGCTATACGTAGGGTAACTGACTTAATTTCGACCACGCCTTAATTTCGGCCACGCCTTAATTTCGGCCACTAATTTAGGGTGTTAGAAAATCGGCTTATTTTTAAAACACAAAAGAACTAGCACAAAAGTAACTGGATGAATGTTGATAAACTGTTTTTGCAAAAGCTTTTTATTTGTGTTATTCTGCATCATTATCAACGTTTTCATACAAAAAGTGATTTTTTTTGTGATTTTCTGGATTTTTGCTTTGTGTTTAAACTGCATCAAATTTAGAACGAAGCACTTTATAACTTTAAAATAACTTCTATTTAAAGCTCAAAATTGTAGATTTTCATGCTTTGATATTTTTTTAAAATCACTTTGCAATTCGTTTAACTAACTGCGCATTTCAGGATTCCGTTAATTTCGGCCACCTTAAAATTCACGTGAAAGAACCTGTTTAACACTATTTGCACCATCATATGTACGGGTGGGGTTTCATAACACATAATTTACCATGTTGTATTAAATTATGAATAGACCGGAAGGAATTTCTTAAAAAAATAAAGAAACACAATAAAAAAGTCAGGTTATTTTCTTGGCGAAGGGATGCAGTCATATACTGAATATAGTAAAAATCAATGTCAATGGAGTTTCCCTCAATGAAGTACCCAACTTACCAGTTACCACGATATAGAGTACCAATATTTCAAAAAGTTGTGAAAGTAAATTAAAACACGGTAAAAATGTCAGGTTATTTCTTTTGGCGGAGGGATGAATTCATAAGAATTTTGTAGTAAACATCTGTGCGGGCTGGAGTAATCTAACTTCCAATTAACTAGGTTTGAACTATCAAAAATCGGTAGATGAATTTCTCAAAGGTTATTGAAATGCAGTAAAAAAACAGGTTATTTTCTTGGCGGAGGAATGCAGTCAGATATTAAACATCAAAGATAGACAAGGGTTGGTGTGGAATTATAACACTCCTTAACTTTTTTAACGTTTTGTTTATCTTTAAAGTTAATGATTTTGGGTTATGTCATCGGTTTTTTTTGTGTTTTAGGTTTTTGTTTTTGTTTCTTTTAAACCTAAATGGTGGCCGAAAATAAGATGGATTTTGTTTTTTTGTAATTTTTAGGTTGAAAATATAAAAAACTTAATAGAGCGGAATAAAATTTTTACCAGGCTTTCTTTAAAGTTGGCTGGCTGTAACAAAAGCCATTTGATGTTGAAATATTTTTTCACACCAAAAAAATTCAACAAAAAACACGTGTTATTAAAACTTGTGTTTTTCAAGGTTTTTACATAATTATTTAAAGTCTTGCTAATAGCTATAAAAGTTTGCAAACCGGAAAAAAATTAAGTTATATGTACCAAGAACAATACCTAAGTATAAATTTTCAACTTTTTAAAATATTTATCGTTCGTTTTAGCAATAGTTATAGCCAGTTTTTTCTAGGTGGCCGAAGTTAATGGCACACGCCTTAACTTCGGCCACTATAAAAACAAAGTTTAAACCTCCACTATTTTTTAAATGTCACAGAAATTTCTACATTTTGCACTTGAATAACAAAAATAGCTGTCGTTTGATTTTTAGACCGAATCCTCGCTCAATTAGAAGTGCTAGAAAAAACTTAATCAAAAAAATAAAAAAAGGTGGCCGAAATTAAGCCAGTTACCTTATAGGCACCTTGCACTGAAACTCTGTTTATACATGAAGTATGCAATATACATAAGCGTCACCATAATGGATAATTACCGTAATTCCTACTTATCTTTCGTAGTATGCAGATGAGGGGATCGAAAGCGCGCGAAATTTCGATCTGTTGATCTGCATACTACGAAAGATAAGTAGGAGATACGGTAATTATCCATTATGGTGATACTTATGTGTATTGCATACTTTATGTATAAACAGAGTTCCAGTGCAAGGTGCCTATACCTTATATCTTCCCAATTTTTAATGCCTTCTTTCGCAGAACTTATTAACACATTTTTATGTTTTCGTATTATTAAGGCAAAATCCGCATCTCAAACGTCAAAAGTTATATAAAAACACAATATTTTTTAAAAAAATAGGTGCATGTAGCCAAAAGCTTAAATTTTAAATTTGGCTGAATTTCGAACGATAATCAATTGATAAAACTTTTTTTTTCAAAGAAGTAGTCTGCGGTGTTTGGTAATTTTTGTTTGCTAATTTTTTAAAATCACCACTTTTTGTTTCTTTCTTTCGGAGCTGAAATGAGTAACAAAACTTTGTTTGCAATTTTGAAAAGGCAAAACTAATTTATTTAACTCGTTTTCAATTTAGAATATTAGTTAATTGCACACAATTAACTGTTAATTACAAAAAACAGCAAAGAAAAAATATTAAAAGACCAACTCTTGGTTGTTTATTTTTTGAAAAATAGTCCTATTAGTTTATTGACGTTGGAACGAAGTTTAAAACTTAATCTTTAGCTAACTAAGCTTTTTTCTGCAAAGTTTCGTCAAAATTCATCCATTATGAACAAATTATATTTATTTGAGATACCCGTCCTTTAACTTAGCACCATTCGTTTAGATAATTTTATTTTTAGAAAATAAAATTGTAATAAAAATAATAATAATTTTCTAAAAATAATAATTTTATTTTTAGAAAATAAAATTGTACAAAAAATAGAAAAGTATAATGTAAGGCACACTTCAGAGCGAAAATCTTGTCTTCTTGCACACTTACTTATTTTTAGAAAATCCATTGTCCACTGAGTTTGTTTGGGAATTTAAATTTTTGTCGGCATATTTTGCACTGGCAATCTTTCCATTATTATACCGTCCATTTTGTTTTCGACGATTCGAAGGGCTGTTTTTGGCTTTTTCTCGGTAGTTTTTGAACTTAAGGTTTGCGAGATCTTTCTGTAAAACAATTTTTATGTTATTCTATAAACAAATATACATTTTATTGAAAAAACCGAATATCTTCTCATATACAAATACGTTTTTATTAGTATTTTATTAATGAAATTATTTTTTAAACATATTTGGGTTTACATGGAAACCGAAAAAAACTAAATTTTATGTAATAAAATTTGAATGTTTCTAGAAAGAAACAGTATTTGCTTTATTTAACACAAAAGGATTTTTTTGTAGCGGCTTTTGATTTTGTAAATTTATTATTTAGCAAATATTACTGTAGACTTTGCTCCAAGACCCACTTTTCCAATTTAATTGGAAAAGTTGGTCTTGGAGCAAAGTCTACAGTAATATTTGCTAAATAATAAATTTACAAAAGGAGTTATCAAAAATTCTAATGAAATCGCCCATTTTTTTCAGAATCATTAGGGAAATGCCAGGTGATTGGCTATTATTAAATTTTTTACACACGCTATTTCCCTTTGATCACATATTCTATCAGGACTAATATTGCAATTCTATAACTATAAACACATCATAATTAAACCGCTCATCTTTTCATTTAACATGTAAGTCTTTATCTGGCATTTATAGCATAGTAATCTATATATAAATAGACGTAATGTCTGTGTGTCTGTGTGTGCGTGCGTGCGTGCGTGCGTGCGCGCGTGCGTGCGTGCGTGCGTGCGTGCGTGCGTGCGTGCGTGCGTGCGTGCGTGCGTGCGTGCGTGCGTGCGTGCGTGCGTGCGTGCGTGCGTGCGTGCGGGCGTGCGTGCGTGCGTGCGTGCGTGTGTGTGTGTCTGTCTGTCTATAAGTCTGTGTGTTCCCTAACTCCTCTTAACCACCCAACGGATTAAGGTCAATGAAGTATCGTTGGAAAGCTTATATCCCAGGGAATGTCGTAAAGGGGTTGAAATTTTGAAACAACTTACATGGACATCTTTATACTGGACAACGCGTTTTCACCAAAGAGCCCTAACGATTTTGGAACTTAAAAAAATTTTTGACTCAGAATTGGCTCAAACTTATTGGAAAGAGTAATTAGGCAATGTAATGCCAGAATATCATAATTTTTGGAAAAATGAACATGGACATCTTTATACTGGACAACGTTTTTTTCATTAAAGAAGGGAATTACCTTGCTCACCAACCACAAAAGGGATTGGGCTATATGAGATATCATTGCAAAGCTTACGGCCCGGAGAATGTCATAAAAAGGTTAAAATTTATAAAAAAATTTGCATGGATATCTTTAGCCTGGCCAAAATATTTTCACAAATAGGGGAAACCTATGTATTTTGGAAAGTGAAAACTTTTTGTCTTTGAATTGGCTCGAACATGGACATCTTAATGCTGAACAACGTTTTTTCACTAAAAAGAGGAACGACTTTCCTCCCCAACCAGCAAAAAGATTGGGCTAAATGAGATATCATTGCAAAGCTTACAGACAGGGGAATGTCATAAAGGGGTTGAAATTAAAAAAATTGCATAGACATCTTTTAGTTGGACAACACATTTTCACAAAAACAGGGCATTATGGACTTTGAAAGTTTAAAAAAACTTTATCTTCAAATTGCCTCAAACTTATTGCTTAGAGTAATTCGCCAATGTGACGCCAGAATATCATGTTTTTGGAAAAATGAACATGGACATCTTTATGCTGGACAACGCATTTTCACCAAAAGGGAAGA
Source organism: Microlaimidae sp. YZB2_3 (assembly GCA_030248175.1). NCBI lineage: Eukaryota > Metazoa > Nematoda > Chromadorea > Desmodorida > Microlaimidae > Microlaimidae sp. YZB2_3. The sequence continues at coordinate 7,704 of JASAMX010019424.1, read as the reverse complement.
CCATCTCCTCAATCACAAAACCGATTGGGCTAAATGAGTTATCATTGCAAAGCTTACAGTCTGGAGAATGTCATAAATGGGTTAAAATTTTAAAAAAAATAACATGGCCATCTTTATATTGGACAACATATTTTTACCAAAGATGGAAGAACCTTCCTCCCCAACCACAGAAAAAATTAGGATAAATGAGATATTATGGGAAACCTTATAGTTCAAGGAGCATCATAAGGTGGTTGAAATTAGTAAAAATTTAACACGGACATCTTTATGCTGGACAACATATTTTCACCAAAAGAGGGAAAGACCCTTCTTCCCAATTAAAATTAGAGTGGGTAACTGAGGTATCACTGTAAAGCTTACAATCACGGGAATGGCATAAAAAGGTTGAATTTTGAAAAAAAAATTAGTAAATAAATATAAAAAATGCGGCAAAAAATATTTGTCAGCCGTATGGCTGACACGGGCTACTTGTCATTATAGGCACCTTGCACTGAAACGCAGTTTATATATGAAGTATGCAATATACTTAAGCGTCACCATAATGGATAATTACCGTCTACTTATTGTAGTATGCAGATCGACCGATAGAAAGCGCGCGAAATTTCGATCAAATGATCTGCATACTACGAAAAGATAAGTAGGAGTACGGTAATTATCCATTATGGTGACGCTAATGTATATTGCATACTTCATGTATAAACTGCGTTTCAGTGCAAGGTGTTTATAAAACTGCGCACCACTGTATAATATTATTATTGTAAATATCGTGCTGGGTGCCCGATATACTTTACATGATGAGTGGTTTTTCTTTAAATCTTAATATAAAATACCTTCACGTTTTTAGAACCAAATCTCCTTTATAAAAAATTTTTCCTTTTCTTCTTATTAACTATAGGACGCGTCAATATGTGACTGTTATTGAATACAGCATATAAAAAATTTTGTTTCGTAATCAATAAAAACGAGTGGAATACTCAGCGTGCCAAGGTGCAGGTTTACCTGATTTTTTTTTCAGGTTCCATGTAGGGTAGCTGACTTAATTTTAGCCACCTTTTTTATTTTTTTTGGATATGTTTTTTCTAGTTTTTCCAATCGACCCAAAATTTGGTCTAAAATAATACCTATTTTTGTTATTCAAGTACAAATTTTTCAAATTTCTGTTACACTTAAAGATCAGTGGAGGTTTAAAGTTTTTTTATAGTGGCCGAAATTAAGGCGCGAGCCAATAATTTCGGCCACCTAGAAAAAACTGGCTACAACTATTGAATTGTTTCTATAACCAAAACGAACAATAAAAGTTTTTAAAGGTTGCAAATTTATCCTTTGGTATTGTTCTTGGTACATATAATCAAGAATGCATAAATTTAATTTTTTCCCGTTTGCAAACTTTAATATTTATTAGTAAGACTTTAAATAATTATGTCAAAACCTTTAAAAAAAAACAAGTTTTAATAACCTGTATTTTTTGTTGAATTTTTTGGGCTTAAAAAACGTCAAAAAAAGTAAAACGAGCAAAAAAATCTTTATGAATACGGTAGTACGATGATATTTGAAAACAGTAAACGGCACGTTCTTTCATCTAAATTTTAAGATGGCCCAAATTAACGGAATCTTAAAATGCGCAGTAAACGCATTGCAAAATGATTTTGAAGAAAGTATCAAAACATAAAAATTAACAATTTTGAGCTTTAAAGGTGCGGTGCGGAGTCAAACTTTTTGTCTTCAATGTTAATATTTTTTGGGAAAACCTTACCCCTGCCCCCAATAGCCCACAAAAATTTTTTGAACAAAATATCTCCATTGGTTCAGTAGTTATGACTAGGGATGCATTGAGCTGCTCACAAATGCTCAATACCAATTGGTACTCACATATATTTAATTGTGAGTACTAAGCTCAAGCTCAAGCTCACAATAAATCTCAGGCTCAAGCTCAAGCTCACAATTAGCCCAGGCTAATTAGCTTAAGTGTGAGCTTGACAATTAAAATTAAAAAATATATTATACTTTACCAAAAGATTATTAAATCCTGAATAAGAAGCCTTATTATAATATGCGATCATAACAACAGTATTTCAGTCCATTTAAATGACATTTTTATTTTAAAGTCATATTCTTCTGTTAATTCACGCCAGTTATAATAAAGAGTCTGTTTTAATTTAATAATGGAACAATTCAATTTACCTAAATTCACGTAAATAAATATCTATTTAAAGTCACGCGAATTAATGAAAAATAGGTCATTATGATGACATAACTCAAAGAAATGTGTCATTTTTAAAACTATTCAAAAGGCATTTTATTCAATGGCTTATATGGACGCCACTCTTTATACAGGACTTAAAGATTTTTTGATAATTGCATAATGTTTTACCCATGGTTTTACCTTTTGGTTTTGCACTTTAATTTAAAAAAACTAAATTTTCTATAAAAAGAATGTGTTTTAGAATAAACACTTAAAAATCCAGTAAAAAAATTTTTCTCTTCGATTTCGACTATTTTTTGACCAAACTTTATTCTGCGTTCCAAACATTGTAACAGTTTTTACCTTTAGACCATTTAAAAAAGGCCAAAATAGGGACTTTTTTTAATCATTTTATCCTGGAACAATGCCTTCTTCACTGCAAAAGGTTTTGTTATGAAAACATAAAAAAACAGGCGTCATGTTGTTAACTTTAATTTTACATCCTGATTTATTTTGATTTTATCAAATGATTTCCCTAAATATTAGTGTTTTCTTCAAAAAAACACAGAGATTGTTACCCCATTGTTTGCGAAACATGGAAAGCAAAAAATCGTTCAATAAACAGTACAGGTATTTAATCAAATCATATTTTTTGCGTTTTTTTGTTGAAAACTCTATCAAAATAAACATTTTAAAATTTTAAAATTGACACTTTTACATTTAAATAAAAATTTTCATAAGAGAATTAAATTCAGCATTTTTTCTTATGCCAAAAATTTGCCGACCGTTTTAAGGTAAAAGTCGCAAGTTTTTTTCACTAAAACACTAATATCTTGACAAAACTTTATAAAAAATTTTAATCAAGGTTTCAAAATGAACATAAAATACGTTGGTTTTTTATATATATTTTGCACTAAAATTTGTTTAGTAAAAAAACGCCCTAAAAAAGCTTTATTTTTGGCTTTGTTAAATATTTTGACGAAAAATTGTTACAAGATTTCGGAGCACAAGGTAATATTTTTACAATTGAAGACCTTATTTCTAAATTGTACTACAGAACAGATGATGTGTTTTTGTCCCTACTCTGTTCTAAAGAGCAACTCAACCTCCTTTGCAAACAGCGAGAAAAAAATATCAAGCGTTTTAAACGTCTGTTTGCGAGCTCACATATGAGACACCTGAGATGTAGTATTCTATTGCGCCTGCCAACGCATTTCTGAATACCTAACTCCCAATTCATCTTATCGTTCCCTAGCAACAACCGATTATATTTTTCAGAACTATTTTGATAGCGTACAAAATTTTATTGTAAATAACTACAAGTTATTTTGCAAATTACAAGTTATTTGAAGACGTGTATTTAAACATTTGACATAGCTTTTGGTTGTTTTTAAATAGTAGGTCTGAAAAATATAATCGGTGGTGTTGCTGAGGTAGAAATAAAGGTTGTTTTGAATTAATAGTAGTTCTACGAAAGGCGTTATAGGAAGTGATATCGCAATAGAATACTACATCTCAGGTCTCATATGTGAGCAACGCTCGCAATACAGGCGTTTAAAAGCTTGATATTTTCTCTCGAAATTGCAATAGTAGGTATTGTAATTGCTCGTGGAAAAAGCTAATTCGGGGACAAGCAAAAAAACACATCATCTGTTCTGTAGTAATTCAATTTAGAAATCACAATGGAGTGTAATTGATCGTCAAAAATATTACTTGTGCTCCGAATATCTTGTAACAATTTTTCGTCGAAATATTTAACAAAGCCAAAAATAAAGCTTTTTATAGGGCGTTTTTTTTACTAAGACAAATTTTAGTGCAAAATATATATAAAAAACCAACGTATTTTTATGTTCCTTTTGCAAAATTTCTTTTCATTAAAATTTTTTATAAAGTCTTTGTCAAGATATTAATGTTTTAGTGAGAAAAACCTTGCGACTTTTTACCTTAAAAGGGTCGGCAAATTTTTGGCGTAAAAATCAATGCTGAATTTAAGTCTCTTATGAAAAATTTTATTTAAATGTAAAAGTGTTAATTTTAAAATTTTTAAGAAATGTTTATTTCTATTTGATAGAGTTTTTAACAAAAAAACGCAAAAAATATGATTTTTATTAAATACCTGTACCTGTTTATTGAGCTGGTTTTTTCGCTTTCCAGTGTTTCGCAAACAATAGGGTAACAATCTCTGTGTTTTTTTTAGAAAAAAACACTAATATTTCAGGAAAATGCATTTTGATAAAATCAAAATAAATCAGGATATAAAAATAAAGTTAACAACATGACGCTGTTTTTTTTATGTTTTCATAACAAAACCTTTTTTGAGTGAAGAAGGCATTGTTCCAGGATAAAAATGATAAAGAAAAAGTCCCTATTTTGGCCTTTTTTTCAAATGGTCTAAAGGTAAAAAACTGTTTCAATGTTTGGAACGACAAAAAGTTTCGTAAAAAAATAGTCGAAATCGAAGAGAAAAAATTTTTTACTGCATTTTTAAAAGTTTATTCTAACACACATTCTTTTTATAGAAAATTTAGTTTTTTTAAATCAAACCATGGGTAAAACATTATGCAATTTATCAAAAAATCTTTTTTAAGTCCTGTATAAAGAGTGGCGTCCATATAAGCCATTGAATAAAATACCTTTTGAATAGTTTTAAAAATGACACATTTATTTGAGTTATGTCATCATAACGACCTATTTTTCATTAATTCGCGTAACTTTAAATAGATATTTATTTACATAAATTTAGGTAATTGAATAGTTCCATTATTAAATTAAAACAGAATTTTTATTATAATTGGCGTGAATTAACAGAAGAATATGACTTTAAATAAAAATGTTCATTTAAATGGACTGAGAACCTGTTGTTATGATCGCACATTATAATAAGGCTTCTTATTTAGGATTTAAACATTTTTTGCTAAAGTATAATATTTTTTAATTTTAATTGTCAAGCTCACACTTTAGCTAATATAACCTGGGCTAATTGTGAGCTTGAGCTTGAGCCTGAGATTTTATTGTGAGCTACGAGCTTAGTACTCACAATTCAAATATATGTGAGTACCAATTGGTATTGACTATTTGTGACAGGCTTAATCATCCCTAGTCATTATTTACTGAACCAATGGTTATTTTTTGTTCAAAAAGTTTTTGTGGTTTCTTGGGGGCAGGGGTTAGGTTTTCCAAAAAATATTAACATTTGAAGACAAATTTAACTCCGCACCGCACCTTAAACTACAAAATTCTTAATTTTTATGTTTTGATACTTTCTTCAAAATCATTTTGCGATGTGTGCGCATTTTAAGATTCCGTTAATTTGGGCCATCTTAAAAATTTAGATGAAAGAACGCTGCCGTTTTTATATATTTTTTCAAATATCATCGTACTTACCGTATTCATAAAGATTTTTTCTTGCCGTTTTCTTTTTTGAACATTTAGGCCCAAAAATTCAGACAAAAAATACAGGTTATATAGGAAACTTTTTTTTTTAAAGGTTTTGACGTGGATTATTTAAAAGTCTTACTAATAAATATTAAAGTTTGCCAAACGGTTAAGATTAAATTTATGCATTCTTGAGATTATATGTACCAAGAACGATACCAAAAGGAGATAAAATTTGCAACCTTTAAAAACTTTTATTGTTCGTTTTGTTTTTGTTGAGACAATTCAAATAGTTGTAGCCAGTTTTGTCTAGGTAGCAAAAATTATTGCTCCCCCTTTGATAGCAGCTATAAAAAAAAAACTTTAAACCTCCACTGATCTTTAAGTGTAACAGAAATTTGAAAAATTTGTACTTTGAATAACTAAAAAATAGTTATTATTTTTAGACCAAAATTTTGGTCGATTGGAAAAAACTAGAAAAAACATGTCCAAAAAAAAATAAAAAAGGTGGCTAAAATTTAGTCAGCTAACCTACATGGAACCTGAAAAAAAAAATCAGGTAAACCTGCACCTTCGCACGCTGAGTCTTCCAGCTCGTTTTTTATTGATAAAAATACGAAACAAAATTTTTTATATGCTGTATTCAATGACCGTAGCGTGGTGGCGCGTCTTATAGTTAATCAAGAAGAAAAGGAAAAAATTTTTTTTAGAAAAAAACGTGAAGGTATTTTATATTAAGATTTAAAGAAAAACCCGCTCCATCATGTAAAGTATATCGGGCACCCGGCGCGATATTGACAATAATAATATTATACAGTGGTGCGTAGTTTTATAAAACACCTTGCACTGAAACGCAGTTTATACACTGAAGTATGCAATATACATTAGCATCACCAGTAATGGATAATTTGCCGTACTCCTACTTATTATCTTTTTCGAGTAGTATGCAGATCATTCAATAGAAATTTCGCGCGTTATCTCCGGTATCATACTACAATAGTGGACGGTAAATTTATCCATTATAGTGACGCTTAATTCTATCATACTTCATATCTAAACTGCGTTTAGTGCAATATATAATGATAATTAGCCGTGCGGTTGCCGCATTTTTTTATATTTATTTACTAATTTTTTTTTTCAAAATTAAGATTTTTATGCCGTTGCCGCAGTGATTGTAAGGGGGGCGGTGAAACCATTTTTACCGACTCTAATTTTAATTGGGAAGAAGGGTCTTTCCCTCTTTTTGGTGAAAATATTTTTTTTTTAGCATAAAGATATTCCGTGTTAAATTTTTCTGGTTTGGGGTTTCTTGTTTTTTTTTCCTTGAACTATAAGGTTTCCCGTAATATCTCATTTATTGTAATTTTTAGTATAGGGGGTTAAAATAGGTGGGTTTATGTTTGGTAAGAATATGTTGTCCAATATAAAGATGGCCATGTTATTTTTTTAAAATTTTAACCCATTTATGACGTTGATCCGAGACTGTAAGCTTTGCAATGATAACTCATTTAGCGCCAATCGGTTTTGTGATTAGAGGAGATGGTCTTCCCTTTTGGTGAAAATGCGTTGTCCAGCATAAAGATGTCCATGTTCATTTTTTCCAAAAACATGATATTCTGGCGTCACGTACGGCGAATTACTCTAAGCCAATCGTTTTTGAGGCAATTTGTTAAGATAGAGTTTTTTTAAAGCTTGCAAAGTCCATAATGCCCTGTTTTTGTGAAAATGTGTTGTCCAACTAAAAGATGTCTATGCAATTTTTTTAATTTCAACCTTCCCTTTATGACATTTCCCTAACTGTAAGCTTTGTATTGATACCTCATTTAGCCTAATCTTTTTGCTGGTTCGGGGAGGAAAGTCGTTCCTCTTTTTAGTGAAAAAACGTTGTTCAGCATTAAGATGTCCATGTTCGAGCCAATTCAAAGACAAAAAGTTTTCACTTTTTCCAAAATACATAGGTTTTCCCTATTTGTGAAAATATTTTGGCCAGGCTAAAGATATCCATGCAAATTTTTTTATAAATTTTAACCTTTTTATGACATTTCTCCGGGCCGTAAGCTTTGCAATGATATCTCATATAGCCCCAATCCCTTTTGTGGTTGGTGAGCAAGGTAATTCCCTTCTTTAATGAAAAAAACGTTGTCCAG
>JASAMX010019421.1:0-44088 GCA_030248175.1 Microlaimidae sp. YZB2_3 | reverse complement strand
TACTATAGATAAACCCAACGTGGGTGCAACAGTTGTTCGTTGGATAAAAAACGCCCTCATTAAGTAACCACTCAAATCACGAGAATCTGACGTCAATCAAACAAATACTCGGTAGTAAATCGAATCTAATTGGCTGATAAAGTGACGTCAGATTCTCGTGATTTGAATATACTTAATGGGGGCATTTTTTAATCCAACGAACAACTGTTGCAGCCACGTTGAGTTTACCTTTAGTCACAAATATTACATTTACAGTATAACATACTTACAATACAACAGGAAAGTACTGACATATTTTAATAATTAAAATATTAAATGAAATGGTTATAAAACAAATAAAACAAATTATTTAAAGGTTTGTAAAAAAACACAAATTTTTAGACATAATGAACAATTCAAACATTTATAATTAAATAAGCATATAAAAATCACCACATATTTGTTAAAGAAAAATAAAAACGTGAAGTTGTGAAAAGGAAATTTAAAGAATAAAACTCAAAAGTTTTTTTTTACGAAAAATGTTAAGTGATTTAGAAAGCACTATTTCTTTTGGTAATTTGTTCCAAAGGTCAACAATGCGACTTGAAAAAAGAATTCGGATAAACCACGTCTATGAAGTTTACCTATTAATTTTAGGCCATTTGAACGGGTTTTGCTACTTTTGTCAAGTACCAAAAAGTTTTCTAAAGGTATATCAATAAGTTGATATAAAATTTTGGTTCAATATTCTTTAAGTACGATAAGTCCATACTTCTAAGTTTCAAATTCAACTAGCCGTCGCACAAAGCTTTTGTACGCTTTTAATAACATTTTCGTATTATGCGTAGGAAACGATCTCAACAAAACTCCTATTTTATTATTATTTTCCGTTTTAGCTGCTATAGAAGCGCAGTGGTCAGAGAATTTCAAATCTGAGGATATCAATATTCTCAAGTCATGAATAAAATTATTAAAAATCAAATTGTCATTAAGATACTATTCCTGTGCAGGATTGTTAAAATCTAAATGTAAAACGTTACACCTATGTATAGCAATGTTCAGTTGTCAAGTGTTTGTCCAGTTACAAAATCTATTTAAATTTTGTTAAAAAATTATATTGCAATTTAATTTGTCAAGAACCCTATAAAACTCAGCATCGTAAGCAAAAAACTTTACAGATGCTGAATTTTCAAGGCAATCAGAGAGATCATTGATATAAAGTAAAAAAAGAAGTGGCCCAAGAACACTACCTTGGGGCACTCCACTTGTAATGTAAACATATTCAGAACAAATACAGCTTTGGTTTGACTCATGGCAGTCACTGTCCAAAATTACCTTTTATCTTTGTCACTTAAAAAACTGGAAATCCAACAGAAAAGCTCATAATCAATTCCGTAAGCCTTTAAGTTTGTGAGAAGTTTGGAATGACTCACCGAATCAAAGGCTTTATCAAAAATCAATGTTTATAACATCCACTGAGTTTTTATTTTCAATAGCTTTTATCCAATCTGAAATACTGGATAGTAATTGCAAACCAACTGATTTTTTTTAAGAAAACCATATTGATCAGGATGAATTATTTTGTTTTTTCTTAAATGAATAAGCAATTCCTCAACAATGATACTCCCCATGATTTTACAAGGCAAACATGTAAGCGATATAGGGCGATAATTTTGACAATTACTAGTAGCCCTCTTTTTACAAATGGGTAAAACAAGAGCATCTTTCCACAATAAAGGAACAGTTCCAGATAAAATAGAGAGCTCGAAAATTCGTGTCAAAGGGGTGACAATTTCTTCAGCAATATTTTTTAAATAAATAGCTGGCAAATTATCAAGAGTACGAGAGGATTTTTTCGGAAGCTTTTGAAGCCTTTTTGAAACAAAACGTACTGGGAAGGAGATTAAAAACTTGCCAGTATTTTCATTGATTCGTTTTGGAAGTTGACCCGTTGTCATTAGTGAAAACAATAATCATTAAAATAAATATATTAAAATAATAATCATTAAAAATAAAATAATCATTAAAAATAATCATTAAAAATATACGCATTTTATTGCAGTGAATTTTATTGACCATAACAAAATATAAAAACTTACAATAAATAAAGCTGTATAAACTTATAACAAAATATGTTTTTTAAAACAACGTAATGTGTCTTTCCGAAATAAAAATAAAAATTTAGAATTATTAATGTAATAAAAATTTACAACAATATTTCCAAACAATAACAAAACTGTCGCAGCTCCCATGCTGGGAACTCAGATAAAACTTAACCCCAATAAACTTTTTTCAGTTCTAAAGCACACGTGGAAAACATTGATTTAATCTTGACTAAAAACTTTTCAGTTGTATTTATCCACCTGACGAAGTACCTAAGTTTTAAACATAATTCATATCAATTTAAAACCAACGTGCTGTATTTTAATGCTTAAAATCAAATCTGCAGTTTATATATGATATTTAACTTGTTTTGAAAAAACTTTTATGAGAAAAAATAGCGGAACCAAATTTCACAAATAAAAAACTACAGAAGGTTTTTTTGTTTGCCATCCTGTTGTTAAAGTATGTTCGAAGCTTGCAATTGTTAAAATAGTAGTCATTATAACCATGTTTTTTGTTAAAACAATATAGTAACCTTTATTTTATTTTAATGTGCCAAGTAATTGTCAGATCGCGGTCAACTCCCCTAAATACGGTATCTCTCTAGTAAGCTTGAGTGGTAATGAAGGAAATGATTATGTTATAACACCATACGACGCAATCGAAGCAGTTGTTTAGCTAATAGAGATCCATTTCGCCTAATATCCTCTTGAGTAACTTTATACATCGACTCCTCGTCACCGCCGAGATAAATTGACCCCCAATCCGGGGGGCAATCTGGCCCCGGGACGTAAACAAGATCAAAAGCTTACGCCGAACATCGCTCTAGCGATTGCGTAACACGCTGAAGAAAATTTGGGAGAAATACGTGGAAATTAGATCCCGAGTTGTAATAATAGTACTTGGAAGAAAGTGAAAACAGCAGGAGTCATTTGTAAATAAAAAAACCAAACAAGACCAGATTAATAGCAACCCAGAGGTGTGGTGGGATAAACATTTGGGCTTCAACTAGACTGGAGTAATAAAAAATTATGGATATAACAGTGTCTGAAATAAGATATAATTACAAAGTCAAAATTTAAAAATTAGTATATGAAAATTTTGTATGCCCTTTTTCAACTGATAATTTTCATTAATTTTATTTAAATTTTTATAACAAATTAAAATCAAAATAGAGTTTTAGGTCACAGGCTGATTTTAAAAAATAAACAAACTATAATTTATTATTAATATAAATATTTTTGTGACTTTTAAACTGTGTAAACAAAACTATAATTTATATGATTTTTTAGAGTTTTCATGAAATGTGGATTAAAAAAAATATAAAAACAGTCTAAAGCAACTTTTGAAGCAGTTTTTGAAATTTTTTAAGGATAGGATTTTTTAAAAAATGGGTGGCAAAAATTGACACTCTGATTTTAAAAACCACTATTTTAAAACCATATTAAAATTCTTGCACATTACATAGTTAAATATCACGTTCTTTAAAATGTCATTGTAGAAACCTTATTATCAAAAATATATAATAAAGGAAAAGTGAGACACTTTGAATAAACTGCTTGAAAAAAGGCCCCATTTAATTTAAAAGTCGAAAGATCCCATTTAAATGGGACCTTTTTTAGCAGTCTGTTCCAAGTGTATCATTTTTCCTTTATTATATATTTTTGTTATTATCATTAGACAATCACTTGAAATGGACCTTCACAGCGTTAAAAATATATTCATATATCAAAGAGGGAACAATGAATGGAATTGATTATAGGAACAAAATACAACAATTTGCATACAGCACGATTTATTGTGAAAGCGAGAAATTCGCTTTTATATAATTGTATCCAATAAAAACATAGTATAGTAAATGTGGACTACATTGTGATCGTAAGAAATTGTAAAAATATAGCTCGTAAAACATTTAAGAGCTTGCAAATAATCGCTAGATCTCCTCTTTTGCAACTCTGTCGCCGTTACATTCACACAATTATAAATTAACTTTAATGTTAAAATTTATCAAAATTTATTATAATTATTAAAGATTTTTATAAGTTCTAATGGCCGACAGATGCTATACTGATTAAATCAATCCTTAATATTTATTTTAAGGAATTTTTGGGAACTTGGAGCCACGAGCAATGGGAACTTGAAGCCATCAAGAAAAAATTGGTTTGGGCTTTGGGGTTAGATTTAGACTTCACATAGGCTTAGCTACGCATTTTAGCGATTTTTATTTTTGGCTTCTAGTTCCCAACTTACGGCTCCGAATTCCCCACCTACGGCTCCAAGTTCCCTATTTTTGGCTCTAAGTTCCAGCTCGAAGTTCCTAAGGCTCCATCGACCCTAAATCTATCTGGATACCCATATTTAATACATTATATTTTTAAAATTTTGTATTTCATTGTAATTTTTATGACCGACATAAATAAATTTGGTTATGAAACAAACTATGTTTTTAACCTATTTTTCACAAAATCAATGAAGCCAAAAAAACTTGTTGCTGATCTATTGAAAAATCTATTAAAATTAAAAATTTACAATTTTTGCGTTTTTAGCTCAAAATTTATGTTTTTTTGAAATACAAATTTATCGGAAGTGTCAAAACTGACTCAAAATATTGCTAATAGGATTTGATTGAAGTTTTTTGGGCACCAAGGTAAAATGTATTCGAATGTTATCTTTGCTGTGGTTAAAACGTAAACTTGTACTTTTAATTTTTATAATATTTTAACTTTTGTTTAGTTAATAAAGATTAATCTGAAAAGAAAGATTGTAGGTTTCACGTGCAAGTTTTTTATGTGTAATTTTTGTTTGGATTATTATTTATAAAAATAAACAATTCATTATTTTTCCTCTGTTTAGTTGTTTAAAGATTCAAATAAACCTCAAAGCTTTAATTTACGTAGATCCTATCATAAAAATTCCGTGTGTATTGTTTTCTTGTTATTTTAAATGTCAAATCACTATTTATTTAGTTTAATAATATAGTTTATTATTTCATAATTATGAGCAAACATCAAGATTAAACAAAGATTTTTTACCGCAAAAAAACACAAAAGCATTTGCAAAATAACAAGATAAAAATGATATTTTTAGTCATTAAAATTAAAAATGAATTTACGCATTTTAAGTCAACAAACTGTTATTTTGCTGTTTTTATAAACCCAGTTTACAAATAAATTCGATCACAGTGGTAAATATAATGCTCTTAATAGACGGAATAACACAGAAAATGAATTGATTTTTCGCTACAATTAAAAAGAAGAGTTTCATGTTTTTAAAGATTTTACAAAACTGAAAATTGATAAGAAAACTTTTAAAAGAAAATAATTTGTATAAGAAAAATCGCTGAGCTCGGTGAAAGGATTTTAACATTTTTTGTTAACAAAACCGCAGTCTACGAGACACAACTACATAGTACATACATATTTATATGGTCTTTTTATAAATATCAAAAATATATAAACTAAGAAATATGTACTGAATTGACATTTTTGAAGAAACCTCGCGCATATACGACTTTTGTACCGAACGCGTCTTATTTTTCATTCATTATGTGTCTGTGGTTTCTTCGCACAGCGACTTCCCCTGAAGGAATGCCAGGGAAGGAGTACTGTAAAAAAAACTTATATTGCGTTAAAAATTGTTATGCTCAAAAAGTGCCAAAAACTCGAATTTGCAAATTTTCTAGCAAAATTTTGGTAAAAAAACTACAGTTAGAAATTTTCGTATGTTACACATTTTTAGATAAATCAACCCTTTTGTTGGCAAAATATAACCCGTTAATTTTTTTTCGCCAATAGACATCAGTCTTGTGCAGATTTTACCGCAGTCAAAAGTCAATAAATTCAAACAATTATTTGGCCAAAAAAAATATTGGCAACAAATTGTTTATTTAAATAAAACTACTGTTTATATTTTAATAAATTCTTTAAAGTCAAGAAACACTTTTTGTTCTTGACAATTTTTCTCTCTCGGCGACATCCGATGTGAGCATTTACAAGAGCGTTCGCTTGTATTTCGAAAACTGTTCACTTAAAACTGCGAGTTATTTTCTCAAATCTTCGGCGGCGTGACGTGACCACCGCCGGCTGCCGCCGCGTAGAGTTTAAAAAGATCCGCGTTGGACGTGGGGCACAAGAAGTGTTGGCTTCCCAGTTGAACGGGGCTGGACACGGGTTTGGCAAGTCGCCAAGAAGCCTGCAGAGCCGGGGACCCACCGGCCGCTATCGCCCCCATTAGCGCCGCGTTGGTGGACGGAGGCAGTGGGGTTTCAGTCACGGCGGGCTGGGCGGCTTTGGCTCCCAGGGCACCGGGAAACCCGCCCCGATAGATCCCTGGGTTCAAAGGTCCGTAGGCGGCGGCCACCAATCGGGGATCCAAAGAAAGTCCGGCGGCCTGGACGGCCGGGTTCCAGTAGGAGGCGGAGCCGGGTGCGAGGAAAGTACCACCCGGGGGTAACACACTCCGACCCGCGGCCAACCCGTAGTTAAAACCGGGACCGAAAGCACCCGACGAGAAATAACCTCCGAAGTGCTTGTTTAAGGCCTCCAAGCGAGCTCGGTGAGAAGTGTTTCGCCTTCGGAGTTTCCCAGTGGTAGCGCCAATAAAAACATCATCGCAAGATGGATCCAACATCCAATAGTTTCCTACAAAAAGTTTTATTCATTAAAATACATTTTTAAAGCGTGTAAGCATAATGACAAGAAAGTTATAACATATTTTGTCACAATTAGAGCGCCAGGCTAGATAGAAATTTTACCGGACGAAACTAAAGTAATATTGGATTTCTTATTTTTTAACATTTTACGAGAATATGTTTGTGAATACACTGTATGGTGCTATAACAAAAACTATATGCCAAAATCAAAATATGACTAAGTCTGCATGCAAGATGATTTTACGTTGGTGGTGACATCAATCATGACAAAAAATAAAAGAACCTATTATTAAAATCATTGCTTCTGTGAGTATAATAGTACAAAATCACTGGGTTGTATTTTTTTAAATCTGATTTAGTCGCAAATTTTTATTTTAAATTTAAACAATCTTTTTGACTAATCGAATTTGTATTTCCCAGAATAAAAATATAAAGTATCGCTTTAATACTCAACCGACCGCGCTAAAATTTGCAAAACGTTACAAAATTTCTCCAAAAATCCCAAAATATCACATTTAAAACACAGAGGTTTTGTAAAATAATAGTTCGGTTTGGCAAACATAGGTATTCGATTACACTGAAATTGTTTCTTTAATGAAATAATTAAAAGCGTTTTAAAAATAAACAACGATCTACAATTTTATTTTTTAAATTGAAATAACAAATGTAAAACTTCTTTAAAGCTTTAAGACAAAAATATCTATAACTTATAAACATCTAAAAAATGGTAAATGTTGGTTAACAAAAATAAATGTTTCAATAGGAAATCAAAAAGAGTTTACTAAATTTCTAAATTTTTCAGTACAATTATATTTAGAGTTTTGCCTAATGAGTATTTATTTGCCAGATAGAAAATTCGGGTTAATTAAAAAAACAAACATTGAATATAAGAATATTTACCTTTTCCTGGATCGTCGTAGTGCCTGGGTACTTTTATGAAGCTCTTGTTAAGACTGAGGTTGTGTCGGATGCTGTTCTGCCATCCTTGTTTGTTGTCCCTGTAGTAGGGGAAGTTCTTCATGATGTAGTCGTAGATCCCACTGAGGGTCAGTCGTTTCTCCTGGCTGCTCCTTATTGCCATCATAATTAGAGCGTTGTAGCTGTAAGCCGGCTTTTCCTCCTTCTTTTTCTCCTCCTCCGTTTTGGCGGTGGTTTCCGGTGGGTTATTGCCCTCGGAGGCGTCCGGGTCGTTCGTGGCTTCCTCCGGCGCGGGTTCGGATCCCTCCGGACTGGCCGTAGCGCCGTATCGGGCCGGCGGGGTTTCGCTGGCCGCTGAGTCCGGACCCTGAAGGGTCGGGGATCCCGGATCGGGTTCCCGACCTTCCTCGTCGAACGGGATGGTCATAATTTCCGGACAAAGACTGGAAATGCGGAAATCGGACATGGCGATCCCGATCACCAACTTTTTTTAGAAAAATCCTGCGTTAAATTAGTGATAAAAGTATAAATATCGCGAATTTGCAAACGAACCGCGAAAACGCGTTTATTAATTGAGAAGATAAATAGACACTAAGAAACGGAAATTTAGCCGCAGCGGAGTGCGTTTAAGCCGCGAGGACACGCCCCCGTTGTTCGCGTCCAGCCAGTCAGCGATCAAAGACCAATCAACAACAAGCGGAGGCGGAGTTAACAAAAGGATTACTTACACGAATGATTTTCTTTAGAAAACATAAGAGCCTTAAGGTTTGTATTTTTCAATAGTTTTTTTAGAAACCTGTAAGTAATAGCAAAAAAGATCATTGTTAAGTTTGATAAATAATTTTTAAATATTAAAATTATATCATTGTTTTTGTATAAAAGATTATTAATTCTTTTAATGTATTCTTTTAATTACATTCTTTTAAACATAATATAAATGAATTACATACACAAAATATAAATAATTTTTAAAAGTTTATTTTCGTTGTATGAATAATGTTTAAAAACAATAAAAATTGTTTTTTAAACATATTATAAAATTTAAAAATGTTTATTGGATATTAATAGTTCCCGTGAACCAACCAAAAATATACACCATGTATTTATATATAGTGAATTAATAGTTTTCTGACTACAAAAAGGCAAACATAAACAATCTAATCTTAATTTTACTTTTAATGTAAACTTGAATGCAATCAAAAAGCGTCAAATAAAAAAACGACTAAAACTTTTTTGAATTAACCGTCGAAATGACGTTAAATTTCCAAAAATACTTTAACACCACAAGCTTCTATTAATTGCGGTACATAAATTAAAAATTTCTGATTTGGAAAATTTTTAAAGGATTCCATTATTCTAATTGTTTGGAATGACTGAAATATTACTGCAAATAAAAAAGTTTTCTTAAAATGCAATGTGTTCAATTTTTGCTTAAATTTGTTCAATATATTTAAAAAATACCTTTTTTCCTCCATGTAATGTAAACCCTCTAAATGACGAAATACCATTTACAATTTAAATTGGGTTTTACAAGTAAAGAGGATATTATATTCCATGTCAAAAATTGCATTACGTGTGTTACAGAGAAAACCACTGTAAATCCCGTACTACCAAGGGAGCCGTTGGGACTCTTACAATACATAAAATTCATGTAAGCTAAATTATATATTTAGGCGATATTGGTAATGATTTTTTGGTGACAAAAAGTTACAATTGTTAAAAAAGAAGATTACTTATATTTTTAAAAAATAGCAAAAATTCTAGATAATAAAAAATATTCAAAATTACAATAAAAGTTTAAATAAATTGACAATGAGCAAAGAAGTAGCACCGGTAGTTTAAAACAATCTCGCATGAGCAACAGATGAAAAAATATCTTCCCCCAGTTTATTTTTTTCTTCTTTGGTTAGTTTTTTTTCATCTCTCGGTTCGTCCGAAAACTGACTGAAAACTTCAATCTTTGGTCATGCTTTTTTTAATTTTACAAGTTATAAAAATAGTTTTTTATAATGTTAAGTTTCTGGATGTCCGCGAAATTTCCAAACGCACAAGCTTAGTAAACCCGGCAAAAAAACCACAAGAAACTAAAATAACCCATAAAAACTAATTACAAAAATATTACAAGCTTGCAAGTACATTTAAAAAATGCAATTGGCCTCAAACTTATTTAATCAATATTGGATCAATATTTAATCTATTGGATTTGGTTGAATAAAGAAATATACTATGTTAACCAAAAATAATTATATTAATTGAAAATTAAATCTTTTAAATTTTAAAAATCGGTTAGTTATATTGTATTTAAAAGAATTATTGTAAAAACGTTAAATTTCAGTCAATATATACTTTGTTGAAAATCGATATAACAAAACGCTATTTTAATATGTCTTTCTTGTCGTTTTTGTTCTACTAGCTCACCAAACCGCTTTTTTGTATAATTAATTTAGTAAATAATTCTAATATATTTTTGATGTGTTCGAAATATCATTCCTGTATATTTTTTTAAAGTTACTAAAATATCATGATATGATTTTTCAAAATTCCTGTTGGCTTTTTTAACTACCGTCATTTCGTATATTTTCTAAAGATACAATAGAAAATTTACAGTGTTTTTATTGGATGGGATTTTCACCGTTCAGAGCGCATTTCCTGTGTTTTGGCGTACTTGCAGCGATAAAAAACGGTCTTTGTGAAAATAAATCCTTGGATTAGTGCGTGCTACCGTAAGAAAATCGCCTTAGATACGCTTGATTAGGGGGAGGGTGACATGTGTTTGGCGATGTTTTATTCCATAATAGTTTTGATACATTGGGCAAGGAGCCCCATAAATTCCCTTTGAACTTTTTTACTTTATTTTTAATGAATACTCAAAATATTTAGTGAAAGCAAGTTTTCAAAAGACCACGAAAAATTTTTTTTAGGTCTTGGGTATAAAATGAAATTACAATCGTCTCATAAATATTCAAATTTAATGATTTTCAGTCTTATTCCGTTTTAATAATTTTTTTTTGTTTTAAACATTCTTTTTAATTTAAAAAAATATCTTAGAAACTGTTGGTTTTTTTAACAATTGTCGGCTTCACATATTTTTGAGTTTTTATTGCACTATACTTCTCAAACCATAGTGTTATGGTCTATGGAGTATTTCGGTGCAGTGTGAAATCTCGCTAAATAATCCAACCAGGGCTCCCGCCCCCGTGTTTGTTTGTCCTTGATACTTGTTTCTGTTCGGCTGGGTATCTGTGTTTTCTTTGCCAAACAAATTTAAACCCCTAATTTGCCCTTCATCTAAGCTTTAAAACCGTATACAAACAAATACTGTCCAGAAATTTCGTTATTGTAAATTTTTCACTCCAATCATTATATTTATTTTCTCCAAATTTTTGAATATTTAAAAAGAAAAATCATTTTTTTTGTAAAAATCCGGGTTCAAATAAAAGATATTATTCTTAATGAAGTAATTTCGATTATGCATAATATGTTTCAATGAAGGTTAATAATAAAAAAAACATTGGAAAAACAAAAGAGTGTTTAAAAAACACTTATCCAAAAAATCAATCTATTATGAACGAATTTACATTTATTGTCGTAATTTCCATTTATTTATCGATCTATTGTTGGTCGGATTTATTGATTTTTATTTTTATTTATTATATCCG
This sequence comes from Microlaimidae sp. YZB2_3, assembly GCA_030248175.1. Taxonomy (NCBI): domain Eukaryota; kingdom Metazoa; phylum Nematoda; class Chromadorea; order Desmodorida; family Microlaimidae; species Microlaimidae sp. YZB2_3. The sequence continues at coordinate 32,778 of JASAMX010019421.1, read as the reverse complement.
TCCGCCGCAATTTTTATTTAGCATTAAACCTGTCTGTTTCCTAAAACCAGTGTTAACTGTTCTTTGCTTGCTTAGGGTCGTGAAAACCGAAGGCACTTAGATCTTAAACTTGGAGCCAAAAATAAAATGGGAAATTTGGAGCCAAAAGTCTGAAGTTTTAAAACGTATCCCTAGGCCTAAGCAAAAGCCTAAATCTAACTATCAACTCATTTTTTTTACTTTCAGCTTCAAGTTTCTACTTTCACAGCTCCAAGTTCCCAAAATTTTCCGGCAGCTTCATAATATTTCTGCTGGAGGCTTTAAAGACCCCGTACCATTTGAACTTTGTCATAGGTTTGTGATTCAACAAGACGAGAGACATTGCTTTGCGCTCAACAATTCGAATTATTAACATTTAGAATATTACAAACCATAATTCAATGTAGGGTAGTACATTTAATTTCGGCACTTTTTGTTTTTCCGATGTAACTTTTCACTGTATGGCCCGATTTTCATGTTTGCTAGCTCATTTTAAAGCTTTTACGATTCTGCCTTGCGTCACAAAAGTTTCACTGTACGAAAGTAGTTTTCTAACTTAATTAAATCAGTTTTTAAAAAAATAGAAAATTGCTGAAATTAAATGTGTGCATTTAATTTCGGCACTTTACAAACAATCAATTGTTTCTCAGTCAAAAAACATCATTTTCAAAAATTTAAAAGCCTATCATTATTTCCAGACAGTTTTCTTCAATTTAAGCTTCTACTTGTTGTTCAACTTGTAACTGGCAAAAAGTTACAGCTAAAATGCCAAATGGTATCAAAATGAGCAAAATTTGGGAAAAAAAGTGCATTTAATTTCGGCACTTTTTAAAAGGACCCCCTTAATCGAGTTTAAGTGCAGTGCTATAACCCCTACACATTTCAACGTTGTCTTTTAACTATTTACAACTACAATTTAACACCGGACCACTTATTCAACCCGTTTTTACCTACAGCAATATGTGTGCCGAAATTACACTATTTTATTTTATAACAATTGCTCACCACAGACGCAACGTAGAACCACGGGGACTAAAAATTCGGAAAATAGACTGAATTTTACCAGGACAGTTTAATTTTTAAACCAATTTATTGCGTAATCATGAAATGCCCATGTTCTAAAAACGAGTAATAATTTTATTTTTTATAAATCACACAATTTCACATGAAAATATCATAAGATAACAAATAAAAAGCTCACGACAGTCATATACATATAATTAGCTCTCATTTGAGCTATCAAACGTCGTATTCCGTCCAGGATTACTAAAGATATAGTCCAAAATCAAAAATGCCCAATTTGGAAAAGTGCCGAAATTAAATGCACTACCCTATGTCACGCTCTTTCTTGTAATCTTTAGTATTTTCAAGAATACATATATTACACAAAAAATGTGCAATTATACAATAAATTTTAAAATACAATTATACAATAAATTTTGACCAAAAATTTACTAAAAATTCTTGACTTTTCTTTTTAACGCAAAAAAACAGTTTTGAGCGCAAAACGTAGCAATTTTTTCCAAAAGAAAAAATTCTGTAGAAAATTACCTATAAAAATTGCAAAAAAATGGCCGATTTTTGCTTGATAATTTGCCTTTTTAAGAGAACATTTTGGTCAAAATTTTAGTGTGCAGTCGGACTTTTTTTTGTGTACATTGTATGATGATGATTATCTTTTTAATTATACACCCAACAAATTTTAAAATAGTGCATAATAAGTTTTATAAACTAATGGTTCATTATGGTTTTTTATCTTGTTGAATTATTGAAATGAAATTGTTTGAAATAAATTTCAGAGAAAATAAAAAAAATTTTTACAAACAGCATGTTATAAAAAATTAAAAAATGCTGTTACACAATGGCTGTAATTTTCGTTTAATTAACTAAAAAAAAATTTAAGAATAAACAAGCTAAGCACAACTTACATCTGAAAATTTTGTGTCCGTGTTGTGTGTACAGTTAAAACCAGTGTTGTTTGCGTATCTCAAGTAACGTTTGTAAGTATAAACTAAAACTGTAAAAATAATAATAATAATAATAATAATAATAATAATAATAATAATAATAATAATAATAATAATAATAATAATAATAATAATAATAATAATAAAAAGAAGATGAACATGAATTAAAACAAATTCTCCAATTATCCTTAGCTTTGCGCCGCGGGGCTTAATCGTCCCGTGGCGTTCCCGCGCCACCTATGATATGAATTTAAAAATTACAAAAAAAAATAGCATTTTATTGTTCTGATTTTGATTTTAAAAAAAATGGAAAATTTATTAATAAAGTAGCTGAAAATAATGAAATACAAATTATCACGTATGGTTTTTCTATAGTAATTCTTTTATTACAGTTAAAAAAAATTTGCAAAACACCATGTATTAAGCCTACTGTGCCGAATTTTACAAAACTATTATAATTTATAAAATAAACCGTTAGGGTTTTCCTATAAAATGAAATGTTAGGGTTTTCTTAAAACAAATGTTGCAAAAAAGTTTGAGAAAGGTATCGGATATTGTGGGAACTGGAAAGTCGATCATGTTTATCTTGTATCGCTGGCGGACAATAAATCACATTTCTCAACTGTTCTGTCATAAACTTTTCAATTTGATAAAATGTTGTTCGCTTCTGTTTAGCCTATAATGTTGTCAGCTACAAATATAATATAACAGGTGCGTGCAAAAAAAGTCAACAATGAGAAGAATAAAAGAGGAAATAATAAAAAACTAAATAAAATCTGTATAGATATGTTATTGCTTGAAATTTTATTTTATACTTAAAATTATAAAATTTTGAACAAAATTAATAGTTTAGAGTTTTCTCTATTAAATTTTTATCTTTCCAACGTCTTTTATTAACTAAAATCAAATTTTGAATAATTTGAAAATAAGCTAAAATGTGGGAAAACTTGAAAAAGTGAAGTGGTTGTTATCACAGACCACATTACGTGAAATGTATATCGCGTCTTGCTGCTTTTTGTATAAAGGGTGATCGGCGGCTGGTTGATTGCACCAATTCAACATTGAGTTCCACCAGCGCCTTATTTTTCTGCGTTTCAGACGCCTTTTTCACCTTAGAAATTGCAAAGGGCTATAATATTTAATTTATTATAAAATAATCTAGAAAAAAACACTTTTTTATTAGTATAATTGTTTTTTTTATTTTGGTTTTTTGAAATTATCACCAAAATTTGGTTTTTTACGCAGTAAATTAGTGGCTAAAACTAAGACGTGCTAAAATTAAGTGTTAATTACCCCATATGAATTTTAGTGGTCAAAATTTGTTGAAAAATTAATAATATCTGCACTAAAATTCTTCCTGAAACCAATTTTATTAACTAAGTCACAAACATTTCACGAATTTAATATTAGAAATTTTTACAGTTTTTTTCAATTTTTGGAATTAAAAAATTGACGATTATATCCGATTAAAACGTTTACAATAAGAATTTTACAACTTATTTGACAGTGTAGTTAATACCGCCAAAAATATATAATACTATATAATATATTTTTGGTAGTAATGTTCCTCTGAGCTCTGAGTTCAAGACTTCCGCCATATTTTTATACTAATTTCGTGAATAGTTGAAAAGTAAAATGCCATGGATATTTTTTCAAGAAACGTTTTGTAAACTTTTTTTAAAACTTATATTTAAACCATAAAAATCGCCCTAAAGATGCACATAAAATAATTTTAAAATTGTTTGAAACTTAAAACCTTAAAATAGCTCACTTAAGAGCGAAACTCCGGAGCATTACTGATGTTGAAGGGTCATCATAACACACACACACTCATTACTAATTCAGTACCCACTTTCTTCCAACAATCATCGGTTGTATAGTGTGATTGTTTTCTGGTAAAAATTATTCAGATTGCTCTCATTTCCAGTAAAAAAAAGAAAATGTATTGTTTATTAAAAAAGTGATACACAAAAATAGCACACAATACTCAGCATATTTTTTGTTGACAAAAATACGGTGGTATTTGGCATGGTTGTTTAATGTGAGTTGAATGGGCATGCGCGGTGTCCGGGACTAAATGTTTCCGTACCAACTTCCCCTTCCCAAGAAAAATTGTTTTTAAGAAAAAGCTATGAAATTTGTTTCAATAAGGTACCTAAGATAACGAAATTAAATATTATTTTATTTCTAAATTTTAAGGTTTATTTTTAAGCATAGTACTCTTTATAATCAAACTCGTATAGATAAATAAAATTATTACTTGAAATATTTTTATTCATTAATTTATAAAGGCATTAAATATAGGTGGATGTTAAATATTTTAATTTTTGTATTGGATTTCTTTACATTATTTTAAATGAAGTTCCAAGTTGAATGTGGTGTAACTGTTTTGAACACTTGTATCTAAAAGGAAGGAATAAAACACTGCATTTATCTTCATCCTATTAACAGTAAACACATTAATCAAGTTTCTTAGTTTTGCTGTCATAATCTTTTAAGTTTGATAAAATGCTTTCGACTTCTGTTTAGCTATATTGTCTTTCAATGAATGAATACAACAGGTGCCCCCAAACAAAACAAAGTTTCAGCATTTGAAACAAAAAATATAAACTTTTTAGTAATAAATAATTCCATCAGTCTAGATATTTATTTTCGAAATTCCATAATTGTTTTACAAAGTATTTCACTCAAATTTTATTTGGCGGATTATTTTTATTAAAAAATATCACTATGCATTAATTAACTAGATAATTTTTATTTACTAAAGAAACAAAACAAGTTTTTAACAAACTTAAGTGTAAACAACTAAAGTCTTTTTATTATTCTATAGAATAAAAGATAAATGTTGATTTTGTTAAAACCTTTGTTGTTTTTAGGCTTTTAAAACTCGGTCATAATAAAACTCCTACTTGTTTCCTGTGATAATTTTTTATATGAATAATGTATTACAAAAAAGATAAAATTTAAAAACATTTTTGCAAAGTCAAAACAAAAATTAAAAAAATTTAATATACTGTATATTATAAAATTATTTTATTCAGTCATGCACACAGTACAAAAACGTTACATTATGTATAGGCACCTTGCACTGGAACTCGGTTTATACATGAAGTATGCAATATACATAAGCGTCACCATAATGGATAATTACAGTATCTCCTACTTATCTTTCGTAGTATGCAGATCAACCGATCGAAAGCGCGCGAAATTTCGATCGGTTGATCTGCATGCTAAATAAGATAAGTAGGAGATACGGTAATTATCCATTAGGGTGACGCTTATGTATATTGCATACTTCATGTATAAACCGAGTTCCAATGCAAAGTGTCTATAATGACATTGCATTTACATTGCATTTAAACGTTACGTTGCATTGTCGATTTTGACAGCTGAGATTTTATTAATTGGGGAATTAATCGTAGAGTTAAACCAAAAAAATGAAAGCGTTGACCGCTTGCTTTTATGGTTGACTCTTAGATCAGGGTGTATTTATGAACCAAGCTAAAACATGTTTAACGACTATGTTATTAATGTTACGCAGGGGGTTAATGCGCTTTGATCCAAGAGTTGGCCATAAAAAGCAATCGCTTAAAGATCTACCAGCACCAGGACCTGGTACTACCTTTCGGGGTGAGGGTAAAAGACCCAAACCAAAATCCAAATCTAACCTAAAAAATGCGAAAGCTTGGAAATTAATTATTTATAAGAGGAAAAGGGTGGCCGCCCTTACTTTTAGAAGTGTTTTTTGTTTTTTTTTAGTTTAACTCTTATTTCTGAGAAAGCCATATTTAAATTTAGCTTATCATACATAAAACACACGTATTTAATAAAGAATTGAACAAGCACGCTAGGATGAACACCGCTATTTTTTTCAGTAGAAGCTAACGAAAAGTTTGTTGTTTACTGCACTGTTATTTCGGTGTTTAGTTGATGCCTAAAAAGTCGATGTCTGTTAATATTAAAAAAATATTATCAAAAGTTCAGACCATCAAAACGTACACAAAATTCTTTCAACTCAATTTTGCCGCCCATTTCTGGTAAGCAAGTGAAGTTTTAAGGTGAAAATTGTAAACATTTATAAAAATACACTTAATACACTATTTGATGAATGTAGATTTTGCTGTGTAGATATTTCTGTTGTTTTTTTTAAATGAATATTTTTGCAACAAAACGACCGTTTTTCACTCCGACAGAAACTGTGATTCAAATTAATATTGTTTTTGATGTTGTTTAATTGTTTATTTATTAAATAAACACTTTGATTTGATTTGATTTTTGTTTGAATCTTACCAGATCACATTTATGGAATATAATTGGATTGATAAACAAAAAGTTACAACTCAACTTATTTAAAAAGTTTTCCTATTAAAAACCTTGTTTAACATAAATACGTATTTTATCAGGATTTTTTGCGCTGGTTGAGATTTTTCAGCAAGAATAGTTTTATGGTATCGTCAAAATTTTAAGGACCCTCAAAATTTCATATAGTATTCGTGATCACGGCATATATGTTTTGCTCTGTGATTGGTTGTGGGAGGAACTAATAGAGTCACTTTTAGCCAATTAGTGCTTGGGAAAAAATTAATCTTTAATGAATGAAAGATCTCCTTTTTTCATAAGCACTAATTTGCTGAAAATGATTCTATAACGTTATAACTCTGTAAGGAATGTTAACACTGAACAATTTCCGTTTAAAATGGGTGGGGGGTTTGACTATCGTGTTAGTTTAATACTATTTTAGCCACAATACTTTTAGAATTAATGTTATATTTTGTGCGGGATAAGACCGATGAGGTAGTATTCCACAGAAATTATAAATAACTAAATTATTTCATGACGAATAACGTAAGGGTTAATTACTTTCTGGTGTAACACCATATAAAAATTATATTTTGTGGTTATAAAAAGTTATCTGCTCAGAAACTGAATGAGCCGCTGAAGTCCGTATATATTAAGTTTTGTTTAACTTAAATTGATAAAATCATAAAGTTTTTTGAAACACAATCATCAGATCAATAGCTTTTAACCTTTTTAAAGTAATTTTGGGATTATTTTTTAATATATTGTTTATAAACTTAGAATCTTATTGAAGTTAAGATAATTTTTATTTTAATTAAGTTTTAAAAGTTATTTGTACGATGACAGTTTAAAAGAGTCGTAATTGTAGTTGAAACTTAATACAAACTTTTATATTGTGGAACGAGTGGATTTCAAAAAAAGGTACAAAAATTTCAAGTCACAAAAATTTTGTTGGATATTTATAATATAACGTTAAAAATGCATAAATGTATTACTGTTTATGAGGTAGTTTGTGGCGATTGGCGGATTAATAAAGATCTCAATAATAACGTCGAATTTGTCCAGTTTGCTGCGCGCTACGGCAATTATTCTTAGCGCTCAATTTTCCAGCACATTGCTCACGCTCAAGATCGTTTATGAAAAAACTTTGGATTAGGGGCACACCACAACTATTCTGTTTAATTTTTAAAATTCGCGACAGAACAATATTATAAATATTATACAAAAAATTATTACTCTATTAAATTTTAGTATGTTAACAAAATTTTAGTTAGAACACTGTTTTCGCGTGTTATTCCAAGTTGAAATTGGTCGTAATATAAAATTTTTAAAAGGTTAAAAAAGTTATTTCTTTTCAAAACTAAAATACTCTGATGATCATACTTTAATTTTTGTTATAAAAGCGTCGATTCTTTTGCAAACAACTTCATTTTGACCATAATAAGAGGCTTTGGCAATGACACCAAGCGTAGAGTCCCATGATTCCAGTTTCGAAACAATAAAAAGTTTTTGCATTATTCCGAAAGTCGCATAGATCTTAAAACCATTTATAAGTTACCACACAAAAACATTATTAAAATAGTAATAAATTCTCGGTGTTTTAATAAACCGCCATTTATATCACTTTCACAAAATTGTAAGCGATTCGGATTTTTAACTTAAACTCTCTGCAGCAAAACTTTAAATATGTTTTTTCAGCAAAAAATTTTTTAGGGATTTTGTTTAAATTTTATTTTTATGTCCGCGTTTCAAAAACGCCTATAACTGTGCTACAATTTTTTTCTAAATTTTCAAAATTTTGGTTTTAAAACTTAGAACCGAGATTAACATTGTGATAGATTGATCGCGCTATTTAAAAACAACGGACATAAAACAAAAAAAACACGAGAATTTAAACTACAGAATTATTTCAATATTTTTAAAAGATAGTCAAAACCCTCCCATTTAAACGGATAGCTGCTCCCACAACCATTCCCACAGAGCAAAACATATATGACGTGATCACGAATACTATATGACATTTTGAAGGTCCTTAAAATCCTGACGTGTAGATTTTTGTACCGTGTTAAATTTAAAATTAGTTTTAAAATCTCAAAAAAATTTAAAAATGAAACTATTTGTCGTTATTTTGTTATTCGTTTGTCGCCCGCGCTTTGGGGTGGGGCCTCCTCCCGGTTTGGGGGCGGCGCGTCGCGCTCTGCTCCGCGCGCGCGGGGCGGGGCGGCCGGCGCGCCGGGCGCCGCCGGCGGGCGCCTGCCCGCCCGGTTCCGCGCTGCGCGCGGGGGCGCTGGCCGGGGCGTTTTCCCCGGGCGTTGTAGCGGGGGGGGGGGGGCGGTTGGCCGCTGCTCCGTCGGTGTTTCTTGGGGCTGTTGGTCGGTGGGGTGGTTCTTTCGGCCGGGTTCTATATTTAAGAGTTAAAAAACAATATTTTTTAACCCACTCCAACTGCAAAAACAACTAAAGGCTGGTTCATACATATGACAAAACGTCCTTTGGACAAAGTCCAAAGGACAACGTGTTCATACTTTTTGTGCTTTGAACTTTTCCCTTTGGATTTGTCCTTTGGACTTACAAGTTTCAAGTAGCATTGATACTTTGTGCAAGGAAAAAATTCCAAAGGACGTTTTGGCTTTACTAAAAGTGTCGTTTTGACTTTGTCCAAAGGAGGTTTTGTTATAAGTATGAACCAGCCTTAAGTTTACGCTGACATTCACTTCTCTATCGTCAAAATGCATGTTTGAAGTGTAATCAATATTATAGCATTTTTAAATTTCCACTCCCGTAGTGGAAGAGCGTGCCGTCCGCATGTGTCTACGGTAATATCTTATCAGCGTCTAAATATACACAGTCCGGTCTTGTTTTGCGGTTGTTAAAGCGGCGCCAGTTGGCGGGTTTCTTCGCCGCGAATGCGGGGGTTCCCCGCAAATGTCCGTGGGCTTCAAACCCTCCAAGGGTCTTCACAGTGGGAAAGGGGATTGGGGTTTATTGGGGCTTCTATAGGAGCGCCAACCTGTGGAATGTTTCCATCCCCGCAACGGACGCGTCAGTGTACTTGTCAACCTGTCAGAGCTGTCAGCCGACCCGCCCAGACGCCAGCGGGAGGGAGAGTGACGGGCCCGGTGTGCCCATCCGACCAGCCGATTTTAAACAAGAGATTATTTGAAAGCTACTTGACATAACAGCGAACAAATGTATTAATTTAAATAAAAAAGATAGAAAAAACATTAATTATTTTAAGTTATTTTGAGTTACCATAATGTAGAGCTTTTAAAAAAATATTTTAAAATTTGTCAACTTCACTACAAATAAAAATTTAGTAAATTTTGACTTATTCTAAACATTGGCGTTGTTCGTCTAGGTTCCAGTTTTTTAAGCTCCTTAACGGAATTCCGGTTTTTTTAGAGAGCGGAATTCTGGTTTTTACAGCTCCTTAACAGCCCCCGGAGCTCCGGAAATCCGTCTTATATTTGTGCTAATTTTTTGAATAACTTAAAAGTAATTCCATAGATTACTTCAAATTTTAAAAATTTTTTCTAAACCAAATGTTTTTCAAAAATTTACAAAAGCAATAAAAATATTTCTAAAAATGCGAATAAAATAAGTTAAGCTAAATTAAGCTTGAAATCGCTTTAAAGGGCGGAGCTTCAGAGCTTCCTTCGTTTTGAATAAATGGAGCTCCGAAGATTTATATTAGAAGGTGGAAACTTTAATATAGTAAACATTATTATTTGGTTTTAATCACAAATCAGATCAAAATTTATTTCGGACATTAAAAAAATTATATATCTGTTCTGCTTATAAAAACGTAGCAAAATAAATGAGTTTAAGTAATTTTTTGTAAAAAAATACAAAGTAAAGTTTAACACAAAAAATATAATCAGTTTAATTGTACCCACAGATTTAGATTTTGTTTTCAACAGTCTATGCATCTATCCTTGTTTTTTATGTTCAGTAATTAAATCAATTTTCATAATTTGTAGAAAAAAGTCTGAATAAGCTAAAACATGTCAGTGAATAAATAAGGTCGTTTTTTCATAAAAAATAAGGCGAAACAGTTGTGTCATTTGTAAGTTTACTTTTACTTTTATAATTCATCAATTCCTTTTTTCTAAATGCAATTAAAAAATGTACAAAATTTTGTTTATAAGTGTGTGTGGATTACACGTGATACGTGTGACTTTATAATTCACCAATTTTTGTAGTCTGATTGCCGCCAAAGTAATGTTAAAGATTTTGTTTATAAGTTTGGACTAAAAAAAAAGTTATTTCTAAATTAAAATATTGATTTTTAATTGAAAAAATGATTACTACATAACTAAAACGGCGAAAAAAAATTATAATATCGTTGTAGTTTTTTCTAAATAACCTGTTCGTTTAATACTAATGGGAATTAAGCCATATTTTGAACTTTTTTTGTTGACTACTTAGGATTTTTTTAAAGTTTCATTAAAAACTATTTATTATTAACGGATTTAAGGCGCATATTTTCTTTTCAATTTAGAATATCGGTTAATAAACAAAAAAAGTTTTTTTCTGACACATTATTTTTAAAAACAAAACATTCAGTCTTAAGTTCATATTGTATAAACAAACTTTAAAGCAAACAGCATATCTTTATATGTTTAATGATATTTAATTCAATCTTTGTTAGAGGATGAAGTACGGCAAAACATAGTATATAATAACCGACTTAAATTCAGACAGCCTTAATTTCGGCCACTGACTATTGTGCTCTACCTTCACACAGAAAAACGAAAGACATCTAAATACACCTAAATACATAACCACGCCATACGCAGTTCATTATATAACTTTGCGTATAGCAAAAATAACAGCTGGTGGCCGAAATTAAAGCTGGCCGCATTAAAGCCAAATACCCCACAATGTAGATTTTTTAATCTTTAAAACACAAAATACATTCACTGAAATCATGTTTTTGGAGCTCTTTTTAATTATCAGTTGTCAAAAAAAAAATTGAATTTTAAAATAAAAAAAATTGAAGTAAAAAAATGTTTTCTGCATCGTTTTTTTGCTACATAGTTTAACCCTAATTTAGCCTTTTTTTTCTCACAAAAACGCATGAATAACTCGACAAATAGTTTGTTGGTATTTGTACCAGGGTCTCAAGATATAGTCAAAAGTGTGCTTGTTTTTTTAATTTTTTATAACAAAAAAGAGAAGTGCTTTTAAGAAGAGAATACCCTCAAAAAGTCTTTATTTTGGTCAGTTTTTTTAATTCTCATATCACATGAATCGTGGACAAAAGTTTTGACTATGTGCCACACCTTTAAGTTTGATTTTGGCGATTAGTCAAATCGGGAGAAGTAAAGATGCCAAGTTTAATGTACCACTTTCACAAATCATATATAATACTACCTGGAACGAACCACTTCTCGAAAACTGAGCCGAACAGGCTAAGAAAAAACCAAAATATAAAATTTTAAGCCGCTTAGGTTTTGAACCACAAACAAGGATTTGATTTGTAAAATTGTTTTTTTATATTCAGCAGTGGTGACACCGAGATATTCTGACGCCGAATTTAGAGCCGGCGTTAATTCGAGACAAGAACCAAAAAATTGGAGATGGAACTTGATGCCATAAGTGAAAAAATTAGCAGCCGGAGTTAAAAAATATCAAACCGCTAAAATTTATACCTAAATTTAACCTAAACCAATTTTTTTAGACTTTAAATCCTCAGTGTGGCGGCTCTAAGTTCACAATGTTTTATACGGCTCCGGATTCCCAATTTTCCTGCACCAAAATTATTTAAAACTATACTCAAAGGTAAACTCAGTTTTTGGCTGGGGACTTTCAGCCCGCACACCCATTATACTCTTATCCAAGAGTCAGCTCTAAAGACAATCGCTCAAGAAAACTATACTCAAGTCGACTGTGGTGGATTTTTGTGCCATGAAAGCAAGGATTACGAACTTAGTTTTAAAAATTTAATAGAAATTACGAAAATAACATATGAATGTAGGCTTGTAAGGTAACTGACTTAAAGTCGGCCAGGCCTTAATTTCGGCCACAGGTGTTACTTTTGCTTTGCGCATAGCTGTAAAAAAATGAACTCGATATGGCTAGATAAAAAACATGACGATTTATCCAGCCATACGCAGTTCATTTCATAATTTAAAAAAAGCAAACAAAAAAAAAAATTACAGCCGGTGGCCGAAATTAAGGCCTGGCCAAGTTTAAGTCAGTTACCCTATTAATATTTTTTTTCAAAATTTTTTAGTAAATTTTTCTAATTAGGTTAACCTAGACTGAAAATCAAAAAAATCAAGGCAACAAAATAATCGTGGTACTGATAAAATGTGCACATGCTTTTCAAGGTAACACGTGGCAAATTTCACAAGCAAAATAAAAAATTAATGAACAAAAATATAAAAAACTCAATTTTTAAGTTATCGTAATTCGTCTAATATATTTACAAATACACTGTCCCAAATAAAAACCCCGAAACGGGATGCATAACACATAGAGCAATATTATCAGCTAATAGCTATGTAATATCTTCATAAACATAGCGAACGCAATTCGACGAAACTGACTCAGTGAACAAAATGAGACAACAGGAAAGTGCGTGTGCAAACTGAAGTGTGTGATCCAATAGGCAACACAAAACACGGTATATACCATAATTAGAAAGTATAAAATGACGTTACATAAGAATGTCTTAAATTTAATTTATGTACAGATAAAAAGCAAGTATAAAACAATACTGATTTTGGGGTAAGAAGGCATAATGTTCATAGAACTTGGTTCAAAAAGGGGTACTCTAATTATAGATAAGTTTTATAGTGTCTATGGTCTAGTAACGTATTGTTGGTGATCTTAAAATTGTCGTACCCTAATTGGGTGTACCTTCATTTTAGACATATTTCTCTCAAGGTGTCCAATGTTAAGGATTATTTAAGTTTCAATGTGTCGGATTTTACTTTTGATTTTATTATCTTGTCTGTGATTGGTTGAACATTTTAATAGTTTATTTGTCCTAAGTTTTTTAATCGTTTTTATTACTGTTTTCAGCGCAGATAAACTTCTTACCAACAAACAAAATGTACTGCATGGAATAAGCGGAACGAACTATTCCTTTTGATTGCTAAATGAAAACCCTTGTATATTTTTACTGCTAGCAGTTACCAGTCTCTACCTTCACCATAATCAAGACGAAGACACCCTATACATTCTGCGTTTGAGATGTGATAATAATGAAAAACGTTACTCTAATATTTACTAAATTATGGTTTCTAAAAATTGTACATATAGAGTTTATGTGGATAACATTTGATTTAAATTTTGTTGTTGGGAGAGGTATAAAGCTCTTTTTACCGAAAATTAGCTTGTTATACGTTAGAAAATATAAGCGAGCAGGCGCTTGTAAACTGGTCGGTAATTTATAAACTGAAGAGTATTTATAGTAGATTCCAAACAGCGATAGTGCTTGTAATTTGTCACAGCCGAGCTTTTGTTTGCCGACGTTTTTTAGCTTGATATACTGTTCTTTTAAGAAAGTCATTCATTGTCCTGGGCGAGGTCTTAAATCAGCGACACTTGTATACACATCTCCAGCGTAATTGACATACGAGTCTGTTTGCGGTTGTTTGTACGGTAGGATTGGATATTAAGACGTGTCTCAGTTTAACACCGAAAGTCAAATACAAACAAAAGAAACTAAACCCTGTAATCTGACTAAAAAATATCATTGAATATCAGTTTTGCCACTTTATTTTTTTATACACCAAAAAAACCATTTTGAAAATTATGAAATATTACAAAAATCAAATCGTTCACTATGGAAAAATTTACAATTGGCTTTAGATATTTTGTATTATTCATAACATGAAACTACGTTTTGTCGACATCGAAATGTTGGTTTTAATAAAACTTCTAGTGTATTGTCCTGTGACTATAAAGAACTTATATTTTACCAGTTACTACATTGGGCAAACCTTAAAAAGTCTAAAATATCGTCTACTAAATTTTTGAAATTACTAATTCAAATTTGAAATGTTTGTAATAAAAGTTTGGTTGACCACTATTAGGCTCGACGAATTAATTAAGTACTTAAATTATATGTAGTTTTTTCGCTTAATGTTTTTATTAAATTCTGGATTTCGAAATATGCTTTAAATTTAAATATTAAATATTTTAAATTGTGATAATATACCAAAATATTTTAATAGTATTTCCACTATCATAGAATAAATAAATATTGAGTAAACATAACGAACCTTAAAAAATAATGGAATAATTTCACGCAGTGAGTTTGACTATATAATTTGTTTTGTTTTAAAATGTTTGGAAAAGACAGTTGTTTACAAATAACATAAAACGAAAAAAAGACAACAGGTGGTAAAGATTTTTCCCAGTTCGTTTTTGGGTGAAAAATGCGATAAATGTTGTCTGAAAGGATTTCAAAACATTTTGGGGAGATACGGTAAAAATGAAAAAACTTCTGACCCATATGACTATTATTCAATGTCACAAATTTAATCGGATTGCAAAATAACTTTAAAAATAAGAATTTTTCACGTAAAATGAACGTAAAAGTTTTATTATATAAAATATAGAAAAAATAACAACAAAACACAACTGAATTTTACTGTATTATATAAAAACTGTATGATGTATGAAACAGTGTTTATCATAAAATTCAATTAGGGAAGAATGTTGTTGTTGTTGCCGTACCTGAAACTTATTTTCCCTATGCAGATTATGCAAAGGGTAGGCGCTAAGACAAGCCAGGAGGGGCGAAAAAATTTCACCCCTATGGTTGAGACTCTTCGTCCAACATTAATAACGTTGGCAAACTTTACCGCTAGAGTGTTCACTGCATGCAGTGTTCACCCATTTCGAGGTCTTCGTCTAAAGGATTTTTTAAGTCGCTTAATATTTATCTTACTATATAACGTCGTACATGGGCAGCATAGGTGTTCTTGCAAGGCCAGTGGCACGAACTCCACACACAATAGAGCTGTATTTGTCCACTGGTTTACTAGATGAAAAACTGCCATGTGTGGCCGACGTACAAAAACTTTTTTCTAGCCATGCCAAGCTGGACTCATTTCTATAAAAGAAAAGATCCAGCAAACAGGTGGTATCATAGGTGGGCAGGGGGGGTTGGGGGGTTATACCCCCCAAAAAAAATCCCGGTATACCCCAAAAAATTTTTTGGGACACCCCCCAAATTTCGGGGGTCGGGTATACCGGGACCGGGACAATTCGCTCCCGCCAATTCGCTCCCGGAAAATTCGCTCCCGGGACAATTCGCTCCCGGGACGATTCGCTCTCGGGAGTTTTTATAAACGCAAATCTTATCAAACCTACTTCATTAAGGACAATTCGTTCCCTAGAGAATTCATTCCCTGCTCAATTTGCTACCGATGTAGCGGGATTTCTTTTCCACCTATCTTTTTCCCCCCGGAAAGACTATCCCGGTAAAAAGCCGTGATAGTTTTTCCCCCCGGAAAAACTATCCCGCTCAAAAACCGGGATATTCCTTCCCCCTCTTTTTTATATTTTTGTTCGTTTGTTATGAATTTTAGCTTGATTTTAAAGTTTTGCTTAGGCTGCTTAGGGAAATTAAGGTTTAAAATGGTAAAAATAGTTCATGGGTTTTATCTGAATAATTTTAGGAATTTATGAAAGTATCATCATAACAAAATAACCATTCCAATTTAATGACGTTTTTGAAGAATACGCAGAATTAATATTATAAACTTTATGCAAATTTTTGAAGGGGGGAAAGAATATCCCGGGATAGTTTTTCCGGGGGGAAAATTTTTAGGGGGGAAAGAATATCCCTTGACACCGGCATTTTTAATAGACTCGATTCTTTTAAAGTAATTCATTCAGACGAAATTAATGATTTTTTAGCTATTGTTTGTAAAAATGATGAGTAATTTATACAATGATTTAATTGTCATATAAACTAACCTATATTTTGTTAGACTCACTTAAAAATAAATGAGCATAACGGAATGCTTTAGTTTTTGTGTATTATATTCTAATTATAAAAACAATTTATTATATCCATTTAACAATTTTTTATATTTCATTACTAACCAAAACAATTTTTTAAAAGGCACATAAGCAACGTTAAAAATATGAGAAACAATGCATTAAAATTAACAATGAGATCATATGAATGCATTTAAATAAGACAACAGTTTTAATTTGATTTGAAAAAAACTAATAGCTAAATTAATGATTAAATCGTTAGTTTAAATTTAATCAATCTTGATTTACTAGTTTAAAAGGTATGCTTAGTTTTTGTGTATTATATTGTAATTATAAAAACAATGTTTATTATATCCATTTAAAAATTTTTTTATTTTATTTTATTTAATTTTAATTTTATTTTATTTTATTATTTAATCATTCGTTCGCAAAAAGAGCCAACTTGCACCATATTAAAGTGATTTTAAAAACCAAACTATGAATTCATTCCGATGTAAACAAACATTAGTGGTGTTATCAGAATATGACATATTTTTTATTTATGGTTATCTGTATTTTTAACACTAAACAATTTTCTTTTAAATTGAAGGAATTTGACTGTCGTGTTTTTTATTTATGGTTACCTGTATTTTTTAATTTTATTAATTATTAGATATAAAACACAAGAAAATATAAAAATCAAAGAGCATCATTGTGTTACTAATTAAAACTAAACTTGAAAAATGCTCTGAGAATAGAGCAGGAAAAAGGGGCCATTTCTCCCTGGGCGTAGGTTCAGATTTCAGACAATAGAAATGTTGACGAGTTTAAAAACTCCGTACTAACCATTGGAAATTTCAGCTTATTTCTGTGCTAACTTCATAAATAATTAAAGAGCAGTACCAGAAGATATTTGGTCAAATTTTATTTGGAACATTTTTTAAATTAAAAAAAAATAGTCCTAAAAATGCGGATAAAATAATTTAAAGCATGTTTTGAAATTAAAAATAAAAAAACTGAGCGCTGCAGAGCCAGACACGACGAATTGATGCATGCACATAACACGGTGAAAATTTACAAAACACAAATAATTTCTTTATTAATTATAATTATTTATATTATTTCTGCACCGAAAAATTAAAACCTTAAAAAATTGATAAAAAAAGTAAATAATTATAACAAGAATGAAAAAACAAATATTTTAATCAATACAAATCTGCTTTCAGGCACTCGGGAAGTTTATTTCATATAACATGTAAAACATGAAAACTCATTCACAAAATTTAAAAATTTTTTAACTTTCACAAACGTTTTCAAGATTTTCACATAAAGTTTATCCCAAAATGTGTGAAACATTATGGCGTGATATGTTATGGTGCGATATTTTGTTTTTTGCTTTGCTTTTTATTAAGATATTATTACCTATTATTGATATGTCTTCTTCAGATTAAGCTGAAACAAAATTTTGAAACAGGTTTCATAAAAAACAAATTGCGTTTGCACCAACAAACTGTTAATGCCAAGTTTTTTAATAAATTCTTGATTATTGCAAGAATTAGTTTATATTTTAATACAACTTATTTTTCTCATTGTGGAAAATTTTTTGAAATATAGGGTAGCTGACTTAATTTCGGCCACTTTTTTTAATTTTTTTGGATAAGTTTTTCTGATTTTTCCAATCGACCCGAATTTTGGTCTAAAAATCGAACGATAGCTATTTTTGTTATTCCAGTACAAAATTTTAAAATTTTTGTTACACTTCAAGATCAGTGGAGGTTTAAACTTTTTTTATAGTGGCCGAAATTAAGGCGCGAGCCATTAAATTGGTCACCTAGAAAAAACTGGCTCTGAACAATGACGACGATTAATTCAATGTACACAAAGGTCTCGGGAAGAAACGGAAGCAATTCATATATAACGGTGGTTAACTAATAAACATTAGTAAAAAACATAGATAACAGCTTGTTTTAGAAAATGTTGAAAAAAAGCAAAATTGTTAGTTTTCTAAACTTTTTATGCTCATTTTTTAGTTCCAACGTTATATACCAATTACGTTTAATTCTTTTCGAGACCTTTGTGTACATTGAATTAACCGTCGTGATTGTTCATAACTATTGCCAAAACGAACAATAAAAATTTTTAAAGATTGCAAATTTATCCTTAGGTATTGTTCTTGGTACATATAACTTAATTTTTCCCGCTTTCAAACAAATCATTGTATATATTACTCATTTTTTTTGCAAACAATAGCTAAAAAAATCATTAATTTCGTCTGAATGAATTACTTTAAAAGAATCGAGTTTATTAAAAATGCCGGTAGCGAATTGGGCAGAAAGCGAATTCTCCAGGGAGCGAATTGTCCCTAATGAAGTAGGTTTGATAAGATTTGCGTTTATAAAAATTTCCGGGAACGAATTGTCCCGGGAGCGAATCGTCACTAATGAAGTTGGTTTGATAAGATTTGCGTTTATAAAAACTCCCGGGAGCGAATCGTCCCGGGAGCGAATTGTCCGAGAGCGAATTGTCCCGGAAGCGAATTGTCCTGGAGCGAATTGGCGGAGCGAATTGTCCCCGAATCGGGTATACCCCCCTGAAATTCGGAAGGCTGCCCACCTATGGGTGTGCCCGTAGGCCCGTTGGGTGCTACCCGAAGGTCAGCACGGTGGATCAATGGCACTGTAAAAAATGTCATGGTTTTTTAAAACATTTGTTTATTATTAATTAATCTGCAAATAAAAGAAAAGAAATAGTTGAGTGATTAAATTTCGCCAACAACGATTTAGATATTATAAATTAAAACATACTAATCATGGGTGGCGCGGGAGCGCCACGTGGCGAATTAGCCTCGCAGCGCCGCGCCAACCAATTTTTGACAAGCGCGAAATCGCCACTTTTTCAAATTTATAGTTGTTTCTTACACATACATATATAAGCTTCAAATTAAAAAAATGGCGATTTCGCGCTTGACAAAGATTGCTGTGAGTATAATTTTTTCAATTGACATTTCATCAAACTAAAAAAAATGCAACAGTGCTGTGTGATTAGATCAATGTATAAACAAATCATTAGCATATGGTAGAAATTTTGATTTAGTGAGCATCTGCCCAAACTAAATGCAAATTTTCTATAGTTCACATAATGTCCATCTCAGACTAGTCCACATCTTTTCTGTCTAAACATATGCCCGGGGAAAAATCGCCCCTTTTTCCTGCTCTATTCTTAGAGCATTTTTCAAAGCTAGTAATATATAGCTTATATAAAGATTGCTAAGTTGGATAGTAATCATATTTACTATAAAACCGTTGTTGCACCGCATACAAGGAGAACAACTTGGCCCACTTAAAAACAAATTATTTTTACTGATATCAAATGTAAACACTTCTGATTAAACAGTGTTTAATATTGACAAAAATATTGTGCGAATTCGAAAGCAATTTTTTAAGATTTTCCGCAAGTGTTATGTTTTTGTTTGTCAAAAATTTGTTTACTGCTATACTTTGTGTATCACGCTTTTGATTCTTTAGATTTTAAGCCTAAAGTCTGGCCTTTTTAAAAACTGTCAATTTTTTTATTGCGGATGACCCTGTGAAGGTTTCTTTGGAAACCGCATTGTCAACAAATTTTCTTAAACCCAAAAAATAATAGTTGACATGAAATTTCTTTCGGTATTTTTCGTAATATTTTTGTTCAAAACCCTAGTTGAGAGTTAAAAGAACGTTAAATTGGATTTTTTCTATGCTTTGGTCTTCGTGTGAACAAAATCTAATATTTTAAAATTTTTAACATTAATACGCTTGGAGATATGTTTTTTATATTCACAGTTGAGATGGGACTTGTTTTTTTTTTGATAAAAAAATTGCTTAAACCGAAATGCCATGAGGTAACGACATATAAAAAAACGAAAGAGTTTTTCCAAAAACCTTTAAAAACTTTATTTTAAAATAATTTAGCGTGTTCCAAACCGCCTTAATTTTCTGATAATACTTTAAATCTCTAAATTTGACTGATTTTCGGTCCAAAATAAGCAACTTCTGATTTTTTAGAACTGCCAAGCAGTCAATTTATAATAATTTGGAATGGCTAAAACATTACTGAAATTGACAAAATCGCGTTAAAAATGAATTAAGCTTTGTTTGTTGAATTTTTATTTAAACTTATGTTGATTATTTTTAATTTAGCATATTTTTAAACAAATAACCGCATCTCATTCTTGATTATTGCATTAATTTTATAATAAATTGTCGTAAATGAAAAAATAAAATAAACATTATTACAAAAGCAAATTACAAATCGACTTATTAAAAAAAGGATCATTATTTCAAATTAATATTCGTTTACGGATTTTATTCAAAAACCCTGGTTTGTTAGATTTAGCGCTTCCAGACAGCCTTTGGGCTTAGAAATTACTCTTTCACGAAAAAAAATATTTTCTAGATTATTGTTCTTTTTTAAACGTTTAGATTACATTTTGTGACCTATAGTATGGTTTTTGACTAAAGTAAAAAAAACTTAGTTTAATATTTGTAGAGCTGTTAATAATTTGTAAAAATCAGCAAAATCCGCATTTATGAATCCCGCTTGAGGTGTTTGCTAACCAAAAATTTTAATTTTTCATCATAAGAAACCTTTTTTTAGTTGCACCTGCTGTAGAATCTTCTCTGAATTAATGTTGTCGTTGTTGTTTTTTTTCTAAAACTGATACATCTCGCTAAAGGTGAGGGTTCCAAATAACATATGGCTACGCAAGAAGTATAGTAACCGCTCGCAAAAAATTGAAAATTAAGTTAAATGCAAAAAATTAAAGCCGATGTTCTTAGCCTTTTGTAAGTTAAGTTCACAAATGGTCAGAAGGTTTTAATTATGTTTTCAATGACTAAAATAATATTGATGGGTTTTTAAGGGTTTTAAAATTTTTTTTACTTTTCAAAGCAACTTATATAACTAAAGATCGAAAATGATTTAGGTAATTGTTTACCCCGAGAGAAAACTGGACACGCAATATTGACTTTTAAGCTGTAAAAAAATGGTGCATGTGTACAATACTTGCTCTTACACTTTTAGGGTTAAATAAAATGCAACAAGAATGTTCCAATTTTTAACTCTAAAATCACGAGTGAAAAAAGGTCAAAGTTTTTGAAAACATCCGCAAGGGTAATCCTAGTTAATCTGTGAGTTTTCCTGTTTGCCGATCCCCTAAACAACTAAAAATAAGCGAAGATATTCTTTGTTTAGAAAATCTTCGGATATTTTGCCATTTCGAAGATTACAAAGGCTTAGGTTAAAAAGCGTTTCGGTTATTAGTTTTTAGTTGTTGAGCCGAGAAAAAAACACGATAGGTCCCATTCCTTAGCGGGGATTACATTGTGTGGTTATTCGATAAAAAACGCACCAGCGCGGGGATTCCTGGGGGATAAGCGGGTCCCAAACTCTTCCGCCATTTGTTTTCTGTTTGTTGATATCTGAAAATCCGAGAGCAACTCCGCAAGAAGATCTCTGTTTAAAAAATTCTACCCAGTTGCCAGTTGAGAGATTAGCGCAGCTTACGGCGATGACGACCGCCGCACCGTGTAGACGTCAACCCAAACACAATAAATCACACCATTCGGAACCCCGCACAACCACGCCATCAACCCAGTTGAATCGGTAGTTTTCGTTGGTTTTTTGCATCAAATTAAAGGTGGCGCTGACATTATATCGTTGGAATTCATTGGCTATCAGGGGAAATATTATAAGTTTTTAAAGCTTGTTTATTTTTTTATAAAGTAGGATAAAACGCAGGATAAGCAAAATCGATGTTATTCGGCATTAATTGCGCAACCAAATACTATATACAGATAGACGTAACAATATCAACAAACAATTAATATTACCTCGATGTGGCGTGTCTCAGCCGGGACTCGATCTAATGACCTTTAGTATGCAAGACATACGTTCTGCCACTGAGCCACAGCTCAGTTCAGCCTCACACAATCTATTCCATTCACCGGAAACAACATAACAATAATGTTATGGGTTAGAAAATATACCCTATTTTGTGAAAGTGAGTATTGCCGAAGAGAAGTTCGTTAAAAAATCAATAAATCTTGGCAAAAGTACAGCCGTTTTTTATTGTGAAAATCGATTGTTACAATTTCAACCAGTGATCTTCCTACCCTTCAATATCATTCTCCAGGGCTCTCGACGTTCAAAGCGAAGTGAGTTTTGGAGCTCTGCACCTAGATGAACGATTCAAACCTTACTTACGCTCGAAATATTGTTTTTAATAAGTTTTAAAAAAATTAGCTTGGCAAAATCATCTTTGAAATTATAAAACCGCATCTCCGATAATTCATAAAATTAGTAAAATAGGGCAAACCTTTTACACTGATTAAATTGATTGAAGAAGCAGTTTTCGAGCTTACTACTACCTACCTAAAATTACATTATTAGATATTTTACAAAGTTTTTTAGTCAAATATGCAAATCTTAGTGGCGTTAATCTTGCATTTGGAATTAGTCTTTCCTCGTTTGGATTTTTAAAGTGAGAATGGGACAGCTGTACTTTGAATTTTTTCGATCGAGACTGAAAAATTTTCTGGTGAGCATATCGCATTTACAATTCCATTGATTTATACACAAAGTTTTATTAGTGTGTGGAGTCTAATGTTAGCTATGCTATGATATATTATTGTCTAGATAAACCGCACCGTTAACAAAATATGCTCACCTGAAAATATTTTCTGGTCTTAAATTATTTTTGAATAGATTTTATTTTGTCAATTGCTTTTGAAGTCAACTAATTTTGCACAAAAACCTTTTACATTTCAGCTCGACATTAGAACATTTTTTTGTATTTTTTCAATTATAGAAAGATTTAGGGTTGATGGAGCCTTGAGAACTTATAGCTGGAACTTGGAGCCAAAAATAGGGAACTTGGGACCGTATGTAAGGAACTTGGAACCATAAGTTGGAAACTTGGAGCCAAAAATAAAAATTGTTAAAACGATCTGGCCTAAGCGAAGACTTAATCTGACCCAAACCATTTTTTTCTTAAAGGCTCCAAGCTCCCATTGCTCGTGGCTTCAAGTTCCCAAAAATTTCCGATGGCTCCAAGTTCCCTGCTTATGGCTCTAAAGACCCCGTACCTGTAGAAATACGGTAAAAATCAAAAAGAATATTTTAATAGACAGATGTGAAGAGGACTCCAATCTAGAAATTACAGGAACAAATAATTGACACAGTATGTGTTAAATTCCAATTACTTTTTTATACAAGTGATTTTTGTTTGAAATTTGCTTTTCTGGTCAAGGACAAAATAATAAAATTTAAAACCTGTGCAACACTGACAAAATACAGTTTTTAGTAAATTCAGTAGTTATAATATTTCTGCGTAGGGTCTGCGACTACTACACAAAAGTCCCATTCAACTGACATCAACTGTCTTGCGTAAATTTTAAGTGATAGTGCTTATCATACCCTTTTTTTGATTTTGACTTTTTAATGACTATAAATACATTTTAAAAATATTCTTTATAATCGTTTAAGTTTATACGTTCAAAACTGAAAATATAAGTCGTAGTTCGATTTGCAATCGTAATTAAACAATTCCTAAAAGTGCGGCTGATGGATTTATGGCGTCATTAGTAGAACAAGTGGAGGTTTGTGTATATAGAATGTGGAGTACCCTAACAAATGCCCCTGATAAAGTCTTCGGTGTTCCTCAAATTCTGTCACTGCTCCTAATCTATTATCCTTTCGTTGATCCACAAAGTTTCCACAACGGTTTATGGGGGACGCATTAATGCTAAGCTTTCTTTTTTTTGCTGGTAATAGAGGGTTGATTGAATTAGTTTACGGTTTAAAAATTAATAAAAGTTTCTTGTAATCTATTTTATTAACTTGGTTTTATTCAAAATAAAATATATATAATTTTGAAACATATATTATATAACATATAAAACCCGATAGCTACCTTCTGATCAAAAAATTGAAACATATTTTATAACAACATTCTTTTCATGTAATTGTTCAAAAATAATAAAATTGAATACTGCTGACAATGGAAAAAATAATACTCTTAATGTTTTATGTATAAAACGCGCATTAGCTTATAAACATTTTACAGACCAGTCATGGGTTTCGTCATATGTTTCGGTCTAAATATCAATTTTTAGAAAAGCAAGAAATAGTAAACAACCGTTTTGTACTTGGTCTTGGTCTCACTTTTGTCAAAAAAAAAAAAAACAAACACATGGGTGTTAATGCTATGTTATTTTTGCATTGTTCGTAAAATATAAAAAATCCGTATCTTTAAAAAAATCATTCGAAATTATTTAATGCTTATACTAAAATTTTGTTTGGCTATCTGCTCTGTGCTTAAAAACTAGTTGAGTGAACAGACAAACCTTTGTGTAATTTTAATTTTGAAAAAAAAACGTGTAAAAACATAAAATTTAGTTTATTTAATATCATCTAACTTAATATTTCAAACTACATAAAAAAAACTAATATTAGAAAAATTATAAAATCTGGATTTAAATAAAAAAACACGAAAAGGGCTGTCCAGCACCCGGACGTTTTTGTTTCTCGTTTATTTAGTGTTTTTTGAAATGGGGTTAAACAGCTGCTGTGTGCTGTTCCAAATGACAAGTGTTTCTATCCATACCATAAAGTTATTCCACAAACAATACTCTAAACTTTACACACTTTCTCTTCAAAACCAAGCCCCTGCATTGTTTAGTTTACAAACCACCCGTTCCAGTTCTGATTAAAATAAATTAGATATTTAATGCTTAGAGGACTTTGCACAGGTGGGACTTGTAAATATTTTTAGTTTATTTGGAAAAGGGGGTATTTAGTTATCAACAAGAGATACAACTGGGTGATAAACGCTGAATCGCTAACTGCATAAAATAAAAATTTTGTGATAAATAATTAACTCAAAGGCATTACTTTTTGTTTATAAATTCATAAATTTATTCAATAATAATTCAATAATTTATTCAATTCATAAATCATGATTTTAAATTTAAGTGGTTAACATTTTTTTCAAATTGTCATTTTGTTTTTTAATCTTTATGACTTTCGTTTTTTATATAATAAGCTACTACACAAGACAAGACTGGTTTTCCTGCAGTTGTTGGGAAAAACAAGTTCTAATGACTTTTTTTGCCAAAACAAAAACCCAACAATAAAATGATAAAAAATGACAAAATATTTATACAATATTTTGTTATTTATTAACTTTTCAAATTTGTTAAAAAAACCGACAAGACGACTTTACTTATAAACTCAGTCTGTAAAAATTTTTGTGCTAAAAAACGAAAATGATAACACTATTGCACACCTTAAATGAAAACATCAATGTGCATGTGAATAGAATTTTAGTTGTTGAAGCAAAAATTAAAAACCTTTGATAAAGAAACCCGAGATTATGTTTTCTAAATGCTAATTATCATACTGATAATGATAATTATCAGTTTAAACTTAAAATCAAGCAACCAATAGTTTAATTCAACAAAAGCATTAACGTCAAATACTGCGGTATGAAAACGTCTTGTCAATAAAAAAATAGTAAAGAATAATTTTTGCGACATGTAATATCTGAGGTTAAATGGGATTCCTGTTAAATTTTAAAATTTTGGTGCAAGCTAATTAATATATAATAGCGAAATCTACAGCATGTAAACTTATTAATATACACTTGGTGACACAGAATAACCAAATAAATATGTGTTTCGGCAATCATTTGAAATCATTACAGTATGACTAAAAGTAGGTTTTGCGGGGTTCGGGTGTTCCGCCTCTGTTTTAATGACATGTTGAATGTGAGGCGCGTTGGATTTCTTTATTTGTCAATGTTTCCACTATTCGGGTAATCAGAGTCGGGGAGGAAACAAAAGGCGGCACGTTGTCAGTTAAGGGATTTATATTGGTCAAATTAATATTTTCACTAATTATATCTCAGATTTCTTACATATATTCCTAGAAATCTGTTCCCGCACTTCGGCGGAAGGCGCAAGGAGTCCTCGGAAAACCGCCAGAGAGCGCATTAAAGGCCCCGGATCCCCAATTAAACGCAGGACCCCGCGTGTTTACCTTTGTTTATCTCCATAAGCAGACGAGGAGTTGAGGCTCGAAATTCAGCCGGATTTACAATCCAGCGTTTTCAAGGGTTAGTTACAAGGATTAAAAATAAAAAAATACACGTCTCTGTACACTCTCGGTGTGAGTGTTTTATCTGAACTATAAAATTCTGGAGTTAACGCCAAACTACCTTCAGCATATTCACACCAATCAACCGAGTAAATAAAATCCATAAAATGTTGAAAATTTAACAACGAAGAATGCGCGCTTTTAAATATAGTGTATATTTGACATAAAAATTCAGAAACGCACAGCATTAGCATAACATAAAAAGTAGAGCAGTGTTTAATTGTTTGTTTTATTAACTAATCGATTAAATAATAGAGTACATTTACAGTGACCATTTATATATGCATACTTGCGGGTTATTAAAGTAAGCTTCTTCTCTTTTTCACTTCTTTTTAAAATAAATCTTTTGCGGTGTTGAAGGTATGGCACTTTGTACAAAAATGGCGTATCTTGCGTTACAATATATCGTTGCCAGTGATGATAGATATTATAAAATTAGTATATTATTGTTATAATAATATATATAATTTTTAAACGTTTTTCTATAGTAGTATTATAATCGTTATAATAGCCTATAACGTATATGACAGTCTTAAAAACACATCAATAAAGTGAATGTGATCATGCGTTATCATAATAAAACTTATAAAATTTTGAAATTATTGTGCTAAAACTCATGAAGAAACTAAAACCATGAGCAGTAAAACTAAGTTACCCTAAGCAAAACCTTACAATCAAGTTGAACTTTATTATAATATATTTTTACTTTAATTTTATGTTTGTTTTTAAAGAATGCCTAATTTATTACATTTTTATATTACAATAAATTATTGAATCTTCTTGTAAAAATCTCATTATTTTATTAAATTTTAACATAATGTTTTAGTAGTTGCTTTTTTACCCGTTTGTCCAAAAATTTTGAAATTTTATACCGCTTATTGCAAAAGTTTCACCAAACTTATATTAAGATTCAAATAAAAAAACAGGCTTTTAAAAAATTTTGTACATCTGAAATTGTTTTTACGTGTTAATAAAATATTTTTTGGTGTTTGTAACGCCAAAAAAATACCCTGGTAATAAAAATATATACTTTATTTACAACATGATTAAATTTTAATTTTGGAAACTGTCGTTCAATTTTGAAAATGTCAAAAATATATTAAAAAAATATTAATGCAAGACATGTATTTATGCAAATTGCAAACAGTCACAATTCATTTGTGTACTACAAAACAATCCAATTTATCTCTTCCATTAGCGTCGCGCTTCACTAAAGGATTACAGCTAAATGAAGCTTATTACGCTTTGATGGTTGCGTCAGATCGAGAGGAGACTAAGTCTCGGGTCACACACAATTAACTACCAACACAAGAAAACAAGTGACAGCAAAAAAAGGCGATTAGCCATTTTGCTTTGGGAGCTGATTGGTTTGATTTCAATAAAAAGAAGCTTTTTTTTTGGTAGAAAAGAAATAAGTTTTTTAGGCTTTCCTGCATTTTTATAATTTTGGAGAATTCCAAAGGAGTCTCGATTTATTTGGAATGAATCAAATATAAAGTATAAAAAAACCTCTTGATTTGTGCTAAAATATTATCTGATTTTTAGTCAATTACTTTATTTTTTTAATTATTTATGCTTATTTGTAATTTAGTTTTTTTTTTAATTTTGATAATTATTTGAAACAATAAAAAATAAAAAAAGTGAAAAATATTTTCTAAACGAAACTAAAATAGAAATACTTTTAGGAAAAGCAAAAACCAGGATACAACATATTGTCATGATTATAAATAAAGTTCTTCATTGTGTTTTATAATAAAAAAGGCTTTTTTAGTCAACTTCTTGTCGCTCTTTTGAGTTTATTTTAGCCGATGGTGATACTTGATGGTTTTGTAGTTGATTTGGTCGAGTTGAGACATTTGATTGAGACTTACATTTTATGATGTGACAAAAATTGTTAATAATATACAGTTAAAAACGAAGAATGACTTTTAGAATGACACCATAGTTGAACTATAATAGTGATGCAATATGTCCGTTTAGTTCCAGACAATGTTTCTCTACTTAGGTTTCGTCCGATAGTTATGGGATTAATGGAGTGTTCAGATTTTAGAGCAGAGGTCCGTGCTTTTCTGTTTCACATGTTTCCTAAATATCCTATAATTTCCATTTTGGTTCCTTTGGAGAAAAAGCAAAAGCATTAATAAGCGTGTAAGTATAAGCCGTTTACCGTGATTAGGAATAGATAATTTGCTTTTCTTGAGGAGAAAATCCGGATTTGCAAAATACACCCATCTGCTCCTGTTTTGTGTTTATTTGTTTGAATTTGTTTAACAAAGAGGTTACAGTTGGCATAGAATGGGTATTAACTAAAAATCTTTTAATTATGTTTAAAAACCAACAAACACATTGTTTAAAATTTCAAAATTAATGTTAAAATATTAGCTTGTCAAAATTTTAAATAATAATAATAGGTTTGAACTAGACTGTGATAGTCTTATAACAAACAACAAAATACCACTCTAACAATATAAATTCTTTAATTTTTTTATGGTTTTAAATATTAAGCTAATTTATAATTTGGTGCTTGGATACGATTTACTGTGGAAGCCAAAAACTTTTTGGAAGAAGGTATTACAAAGTAGTGAGGATGAGAAGTGAATTTAAACCGCTTCGCAAGTAGATGCTACTTCAGGCAATTCTTAAGGACACAATTAAATAAAACTTGATAATGATAAAACCAAAATGAACAAAATTCATAAATCACATAAAAAACTAACGGCGGTATTCGGATCCACTCAACTTCGGACAGCGACCGTTTTATACAGACCGGTCTCTTAAGTTGTGATCCCAGTCCACTTCAGTCCAGCCTATTATGTCTTTATTTCGTATCCAAAACAACCAAACCCGGGACGCAGGTTTGGGAACATACGCATAAATAATAGATGTTTCCTGGAGTAAGTTCTGGAGCTCCGCCAAATTTTGTACTAATTTCATAAATAATTAAGCAGTAATGCCATGGATAGGATTCTTTGCCCGAAATGTTTGCGAATTAAATTTTTGTTTCAAACTTACTAAAAACAATAAAAGTCTCAAAATTGCAATTAGAATAATTTAACAAACATAATTCAAACATAAAAAAGCGTGAAACTATCATTGAGCGGAGATCGAGAACTCCCTTCGCTATAAATGGTTGGAGCTCCGGAGCTTCGCCCCTAGTATGAGCGATTTTAAGCTTATTTAAGCTTAAAACCTATTTGAATTTATTTTATTAGCACTTTTAGGGTTAGTTTTTATTGTTTTAATAAGTGTTGGAAAAAAATGTTAACTAAATAATTTCTGGCATAGCTTTTTTTGACTATTCAAGAATTTAGCACAAAAATAGGGCGGAGCTCCGCGTATTGCTTTGGAGCTTCAAAAAACGGACCTCCGCCCCGGACCTCCGGGCAATATCACTAGTAAAAACAGAATCCTTAGTTGCTTGTATCGTCAGAAAATAGCTGCAGGTGATAAGTTTTACACGGCTAATAATAATAAAGGTTAAGGATGTACTTAAAATCCGCGGATGCCTCGATCCCAGAAAAAAAAAAATAAATAACGTACGTTTTAGGCGATTAAATCCTATCAAACTTAAAAACTCGCGTAAAACAGGGGTTGTGTTTTAAGTCATTACACCAAAGTTGGTAAAAAATAACAATATGTTGGGTTCTCAAACAATTTAGAATGACACAAAGCATGGGGTGGTGTGTTTTTGTCACCACTGCAAATTAGACAAACAATAAAATCGGTTGGGTTCTTAACCACATTACGAGGATTGCACCTTTAAAAAATATCCACACACTTTCCGACTTTTTTTCCGGAAATATAGTTTCTTTATTTGGTTACTGGTGTTTTTTTTTCTGCGAAGTTTTTTCGAAGTCCGTCGATTAATGAAGGAGAGGAATTCTATCCCAAAAACATTGAATTCATTAATAGTGAACGAATTTTAAAAACTTCACAGAATGAAATGAAAGCTTTGGGCACCAAAGGCTTGTTTTATATTTCGTTCTAATCCAACCAGTAACAAAATGAATAGATCAATTCTATTCCAAAATTGAATTCCAATTCAATTCAATTCCAAAATGAATAAATCAATTCAAAAATATTATTTTTAACTCAAATCAACCAATGGTTGCCATTTTTACAACTCAAAATATACCCCCTAAAAATTGTGTGGGGTACATTGTGAATTGTAAAAATGGTAACCACACCATTGGTTGATTAGAGTTAAAATAATATTTTTAACATCAGCATGTTGAGAGCCTTCATGTGAGTACAAACATGATGGTATTATAATAAAATCACCTTTAAGAATCACCACTGAAAACAATTCAATAAACCATATATTTTTGAAGACAGTGTGTCGAAAGCTTTTATATGAGTATAAACACGGGTAACCACAAAAAATGTTAGGCTAAATTAATATTTTTGTATTTAACACGCATAGAGCTTTTAAACAAATATAAACACGGCTTATAAATAATAAAAATAAATTAATCACCCCTCACTAATTTTGGTTGGTACAAAGGGGTCTGTATTTTGATTACCGGAACATTTAAAGCAATTTTTTAAATATTTTTAAAGTCCGCACGCCGAGAGCTTTAAAATGATATATTACTCACCTATATAGAAGGGCTCTGTCAAAAGTTGACAATTTTGGGGGTCACTCATTGCAGTGCCTTAGGGCATAAAACCATTTTTGGGACTGTCACCAAAAGTTAGAGCATAAAATTCCGCAAATTCCGCGGGTCTCAAACCTCTGGCTGAAACAGTTTTTGAGCATGGATTATGCCAAAAAGTGCACTTGCTGCCCCCATACAAAGAATTTTGCAAAAATGGTAAAATTGACCCCCTTTAACCCCTCGGGGTAACCGACACAGGTAGCTTACCCCTAACAGATTATATATTTTTGAGCTCAAGAAAACATGGGCAATCTGCACAAAAAATTTTAGACGTAACGATTCATTATGGTAAAAAGTTGGAAATTTGGCTGAAAAAAATTGCCCTTCAATTTGGGGGGTTTTAGTGCTAACCCTCCAAATTTTTTGAAAAAAAAATTTTTTTAAGGAGGTAGCCAAAAGTTTAAGGACCTGAACCTGAAATATTTGCATATTGATCGCAGAGCGTTCAAAAATTATAGGAGCTCAAACGAAAATTTTTTTGTCACAATTTTTCCAGCATCACTAAAAAAACAGAGAATAAAATTTTAGTCATTTAAATAGTTAACATACAAAAAAGAGTAATTTTATTTTAATAATTTTATTAAATTAAAGTTAAATTGACTGTATGACAGCTAAATAATGTAAAAATATAAGTTTTGTTTCATGTTTTTAAATCGATAAACTCGTGTAGTTTAGAAAAAAAATAAAGATTTTTAAAATTTACGTTTTTTTTTAAAAATTGTAAAATGTTGGTTGTAAAACTTAAAATTTTTTAAAAATTAAGTTGATTTTTGTAAAAGTTTTTTTAAATTTAAAAATAGCTATTTTCAGCATTATATACAGAATTTTTGGCTTGCAATGATCACTAAATTATCACAATTGCGCAATTTTATATATTAGCTCCTAAAATTTTTGTTATTCAAATGATTGATATACAAAAAAGGGTAATTTTATGATGGTTAAATAGACTGTAAGACAGCTAAATAATGTCAAAATATGAGTTTGGTTCATGTTTCTAAATTGGTAAACTTGTGTAGTTTAGAAAAAAAAATAAAGATTTTTCAAATTTACGTTTTTTTTTGAAAAAATTGTAAAATTTTGGTTATAAAACTTGAAATTTTTTTAAAATTAAGTTCATTTTTGAAAAGTTTATATTTTTTTTAAAAATAGCTATTTTCAGCATTATTAACAGAATATTTTCTTGAAATGCATCACTAAATTTTTACAATTGCACAATTTTATATATTAGCTGAAATTTTAGACATTCAAATGGTTGATATACAAAAAGGGGTAATTTTATTTTCATAGTTTTATTATGGTTAAATGGACTGTTTGACAGCTCAATAATGTAAAAATATAAGTTTGGTTTCATGTTTCTAAATCGTTAATCGGTTAAGTTTAGAAAAAAATAAAGATTTTTAAAATTTATGTTTTTTTTTGCAAAATTTCAAAATTTTGGTTGTAAAAATTAAAAATTTTTTAAGTTAAAATTCATTTTTGAAAGGTTTGTCTATTTTTACTTATAAATAGATAAATTTAGCATTATTAACAGAATATTTGGTTTGAAATCCATGACTAAATTATCCCAATTTTGCAATGGTTTATTTTCGCTTCTAAAATTTTAGGCATTTAATTGATTGGAGCAATACGTAATGTACTGTACTTCGTTCAGTTACGTATTGTAAAATGCAGGTCTTACTTTTCTTTTTACTTTACTT